>JAOUZG010037274.1:2395444-2433101 GCA_026289955.1 Argiope argentata
GTATTGTAAGGAAGTCGTCACTTTGTCTCCTGTTGGAAGAGACACATGATCGAACAATGATACTCCTAGCCAGCGGTGAGGCTATTCGTCCTTTGTTGCCCATTGTGTTTCTCTCTTTTAGTGTAGTTCTTCGAACTTGAGAAAGACAAATGATGGATCACACATGTTTTCGGCCCATTAAAGCAGCAAACCGTGTCGAAATACCAGATGGGACTATTTCTTCTATGAACCACCCCAGCTGGTATAAAGTTCCAATAATGCACAGCATATGCTCTTTGCGACCCGTTGAAGAAATTAGTGCTTTCTTCAACCCATTGAAGAAAGAATGCAGATGCGAACAGTGGGTATTGTGAGAGTTCTGATAAGGGGTGGATGTTTCAGAAATCTTCTCACGACATGATGGCGCGCCAGTGGGAGTATTTCTGAAGAATGATTGGACAATCGGCATCTCCAGCGCGCCAATATCAGCCTGAGAGGTGGATTTTCGCTACTGTTAAAAGGGACGATCGAGAAGCCGATCCAGAGAGGAGACAAGCTGATCCGGTGGACGAGACAAGCTGATCCAATAGAAGAGACCAGCTGATCTGGCTAGAGACTGGACGAGAGCGGATACGACCACGAGACGAGCTGTGAGCAGTGCTGAAGTTAGATACCACGTGATCTCGAGTTTGTTGGAAAGATCTACCGGAAGTAATTCATAGATCTCTGGAGTTACAGGCAGTAGCCGAATACGCGGACAGCTTGCGAATTCCCAACATAGTTGCCGAACTGACAATCCAGTTGTAAATATCTTCCAGTATCTAACCTAGAGGACGTGTTGTTGTTTTGGTTATTGTACAAAGCTGTAAATAAACCCTTTGTGTATAACACGCTATCATTTTATTTGATCGACCAGGATCAAGCCATTACAATATGTTCATCGACCATCTAAAAAAATATGTTTGCACATCTTTCTCTAAAATATTTTTATAACCTCCCAATAAAATCAAATGAAGTTATATTATTAAAAGCTGATTATCTACTTATAGCGGATTGTTAACTACTATATTGAAATTCTTTTTAGTTCATTAACAATTTGTTTGGCTGTATGACTTTTATTTTTTTTTTATTTTGTATTGTTATCTACAATTTTATTATTTCTACTTAAACATCAGATTGACTATGATACATATCATTTTTATTTTCTGCACCTTCTCTTGTATCTTTTTTTTTCTGTGTGGTATTTTCATATATTTGAATATTTTTCAACAAGCTGATTAAGATAAATATTTTTAGTTGAAATAATGGAAATGCAGTTTTCTCAAACAACCTAATTTTTTATTGTGAACTAAATTTTATGAGCATAAATACCCAAACACCATATACTATTTATTTTATAGATTGAAGGATCTATGTCTGAGTATATTTTGCTTGCTTTGAAAAATTTAACAAGTTCTCATTCACTACTATGTATAATACGATAATTATTTGTGAAAACATTCAGCATCATAATTTTTAATATATGTTTTTCAAAACAATTGCATTTAAAAATATGCATTTTGTAATAATCTGCCAATTGTACAACTATATTCAGTTGCTGGTATAAATTTATCATCATTGTATTTTCTTGTCTATTTCTTTTCCTTTAAGAAACTTTATTTTGCAATTGTACTTATATATTTATCATATCATTTTCCATTGGCTCAGAATTGCTTTGCATTTATACTCATTTATTATTCCTTATAAATAATGAAAGTTTTTCTCAGGTTCTGAAAGAATTGTCCATGTTAGCTGCTCATTTGAAGTGGCATGGGCATGCACAAATGAAGGTAATATTCTTGTTCGACTGGGCTCTCTTTGCCCATCATCAGACAGAAAGTTACCCCAAGCATGGATTCCCATATGTTTTGAAGCTGAAGATTCAGTTTCGCCTACTATGGGAAAGGTAGATTTTATGTATTTTATATTTGCTTTTATTTTAATTTTTCTGCAATTCATGATTTGGAATTTTATATGACCACCTTAGATTGAAAAAGTGTTATCGCCTATGCATATTCTCATGATTCTAGGGAGCTTAGGTAAATACTATTAGAGTAGTGTTTGCTTATATTATTTATTTATTAGTAGTATTTATAATTTTGATTATATCCTTATATAAATTAATATTATCTTAATTTCGTCTTTTTTATAATAGATTAATACTATCATATAATTTGTGCTATTTGTATTGTATCTTATTATTTATATGTTTATACATAAAATAAATAAATAATATAAATAAATTATTATTAAATTAAGAAATTGCATTTTATCCAAATTCTTAGCTTAGTTCTTATATTCTGTTATCTTTTATTTTATTATCCTACTAATTTGTCAAAAAATGGCCTTAAGGTGTTAATTATTTCTTTGATTTCATTACCAGTGAAATTTTCAATTTTATTATTTTGTTAGGATATAAAAAACTGTTCTTTTTTTTATTATTAATTTATTGATTTTTTTTTTTGAGGAACTGCTTATTTTTTTTAAATCAAGAAAGCTTTACATTTCTTTGTAAAACATTCCTGAACTTTTAAGAATGGCTTTTATTTATTTCTGTGATCCTTTGTATTTGTGCTTGTTGATTTATTACTGTATTCCCTTTTGTTATTTCCCCTTTCCCATCTGTTGCTTGAAGCCATCTGTCATTGGAAGCTGTCTGCCATTCCCTTTATCGAACCAACCAAGTAAATCTGAAATCTTCTTTTGTAAGGTCTGTATTGATAATTTATTTCTATTAATTTCAGCTTTAAAAAAATTCTAATTTACTATCAGGACTGTGAAATTTCATGTCCACTGCATAGTTAGAAAAGTGATTGCAATAATAGAGAATTAGAAATAAGAAAGATTAGAAAGTTGTACTTATCTTATTGGTAGGGATAGACATGTTTGATATTCAACAATTTTTTTGTTTACAGCAAGACAATTTCTTTTCAAAATCATATTTTCTTTCACAATTTATTCTAGATTATAGATACAGTATTCTGTTGTTGTTGTTGTTACTTATAGCACTTGCCATGGACAAGCCCCGCTGATACATCAGCAGATTTTAAGCCGGAAATATACGTCTCTTGTTTTACAAGTAACGCCATCTAGGGCCAAGAGTACGACTTAGCTACACACACGTCACAACCCTTTTTAGGGGAATATTCATGCAAATTCATTCATACATCTCAGATCGTATTTTAGACCTGGACCAGAGAACGATCACCTCTGTCCCAGTACCCCCAGTGATATTGCTCTCTATATGGAGGACTTTGAGACCACGAACAGATTTAACGAGCGCCAGTCGCCACACACTCGGGGAATGTTTTGGCCGACGAGCTTCGAACCCGTAACCTAAGGAGTACGAGTCCAATGCTCTACCAACCAGGCCATCCCTGCTACAGTATTTTTGTACAGGAATACACCACAGTCTCATCAACCAATTAACTGTTCTAATTTCTTTACTATCTAATAATATGACATCTTCTATTTTTGGAATACTTTTTTATTCAAATGGAAATCCATTAAATACTTATCTATGTATTCAAAGTAGATTTAATATTGAATTATAATCATTATAAACGCTTCATTTTTAGCTTACAACTATCAAAATTTGATAAATTAATGCACGATTGGCAATCGGGCCAAACAGCTAAGTGGTTAAGATTTAATATTCAATATATAAAATGAGCTTATCTGTGGGGGTCTTCAAAAACAATGGATTTATGGTACAAAGTGCTATCCTTTGCTTGGAGGCCATACAAGAAATCTTATGACATCTTCCCTATTCCCTGAAAAAAAGAGTAAATATTTCACCAGTGCTGAGTTTTATAGCAACAATTAACTCTGTCTTTTTCAAGACCAAAGGCATTTGACCCAGAGATTTTATATGTAAAGATAAGGAAAGTTAAAGATTAGAGGAGGTCATTCCCTTTACATCTTGTTAGAAATCAACACATGAACCTTTCTTGCTTCCTTTTTGATAGTTATAAAAATAAGTATATTATAAGTTCTTAACTATGCTTATTATATAATTATTTTATAGGAAAAACAAAGAAAGATTCAAGTTTTTCTCGTATGAAAGGATTTATTATGAAGAGAACAGAATTTTTTTTCGTATATATATATTTTAAATTGGTTTATGTCCCTTTCTAATTCCTTGTGATGTTACTTATTTATGTCATCCCTTATTACAATGAACCTATATATTCCCAAAGTTCGTGATGTAATAGTACAAAGCCTTAGTATTATTTGCAAACTGGTGAGAGAACCATAAAATTAGCACTATAAGGAAAAGCATTATGAATTATTAATATTGTACATATATCATTCTGTATGCAGATGCTGAAAATCCACTATAAAAAATCTGTATCATCTGCAAAGAAAAGTTTAAGCACTTGTCATAAGTTTCAGTAAAGTTTGCTTGCTGATTGCTTCATTTAAATCTTGCAATACATAATAAAAATAAGCTAAGCTTGCAGATGTTATTTCTCTTTTCAATTTTCAACCACCTTATCTTCATTCATTAGGATTTATTGAAATTTATAGTTAGTGCAGTTTTTAATTTTGCTGTTATATGCAACATAATTGTTATTACTTGATTTCACTCTTTATTGATTTATCCTTTTTATTGAATTATATACCTTTGATTACTTTAATCTAATACTGATATTTTATACTTTCAAAGAGTAATATTCAAAAACTGATGGAGTAGAATTCCATAGACATTTTTAGCTAATGAGAATCTGCAATAATTATTTGTTTCTATAGGTTAATAAATTATTATATATAATCTCAAAGAGAATTTATGATGGCTCCTCTATTAACATTTAGTTTGGAATCAAATATAAATTCTTTAAAAATAACTCTATCGATTTTTTAAACACATTTTGGATATATTTTTTCCTGAAAACATATTATCTACTATGAGATAGAATAACAATAGGTAATTTAATCCATACAGATTTACAAGTTTCTTTTCTGCAGCTATTTCCCAATTTCTGTTCATAATCTATTACTTGTCACATTTTGCTTTATTTCTAAATAAAAATGATTCTCTACATATTCCACTTTGCATGTATTTATTTCAGGTGTATGTGGGACCTTCAGGCTACTCTGTTTGGGCATTAGATAACAGAAACAATGTCTATGTCCGTGAAGGAGTTTCTGTGAGTTTGCCTATTGGTAAGACGTGGACGCTTGTTCCTGACCTACATGCCAAGTCATTATGCATTAGTAGAAATGCTGTCTGGCTGCTCAAGAATTCTGGCAAAATCTTCAGAAGATTTGGCGTGACAGAGAAAAATCCTTGTGGGGATTATTGGAAACAAATGCCTGGAAACATGGATTATTTATCTGGTAAGACATTTAAAATTTCTTGTTATAAGAACTATTTGTGTGACACAATATTAAGATATAGTGGAATCAACCTCAAAAATATAATATTTTGGTTAATTCAAACATTTTTTAAAATTATTAAATAATAAAAGAAATACAACATTACAATTAATATTTATTATTAATTTTTTAAAATATTGGAACCGTTATTTAAAAATGAAAGCAGTGTCATAATTATTAAAAACAAATTTAATTTGTTACCTTCTTTTGATGTAAGAAACTGATCCTTTGACAAAGCGATCTTGCAGAAACATCACTTTGGTTTATAAAACTGCAATGCAATGTTATACATGTGCACTGGCAGCATCAAAATCTGATACAAGAATCTATTGAGATTTCTTCTTTACTTGCCATGAATTATTTTGATTCTTGATTATGGTAATGATATAATATGGGAACAGTGATGCAGCACTTCTCATGAAACATGATGCAACATATACAAGGTCAGTGCAATAAACACTTGTACAAATTAGAAAACAGGTTAAACCAACCCCATCATTTTTAACCTAGTAAATTATTTTTAATATGTACTATTATATTAATTGTAATTGACACTAGCTGAAGATTTACAATCTTCAACTTATTTACCTAAGATTCCACTGTATCAAGGACTCTTTGTATTCTTTCATCAATATAAAAGGAGTTCCAGTTCCAGTATTTGACATATCGAGAATATTTTTCTTAATATCCAAGAATAATCAATCCATTCAAAACTCTTTCCATTCAAAATAATATTGTACTCCATTTTCCACTTTAATTAAAAGATATAGATAATTTTCACCTGGTTGGTATCCGCTTGCATGGTTTTTGCTAAATGTGCTAGCTGTACAATTGATGTATACAATTACCAACTGACCAAAGGTCATACTATCACATCTTTAAAAATGGAAAAGGTTCAGAATACTTGATTAATTTATTTTTGATTTCTAAAGTAAAGAAATGGAATATCAAACAATGATTGATATGAAAAAATTTATCATACCTTGTCTTTAAATAGATTTAGTTTTTAAAACATTCCTTTATTAATCTGGCCAGTGTGCTGTTTAAATACGAAAAATTCATTCTAAATATTCATATTTTTTATAGTTACTGAAGATGATGATCTTTGGGGCCTTAAAGATGATGGCATGTATCAACATTCATCTTTTGTTATAAATTTTACCTCAAAAAAGAAAGCAAAAGAACCACCTGTTCGTAGCATTTCTGAAGAAGATTGGGAAGATATAATGGTTGATTCATCTGATAATGAATTGTAATCAAAATTAGAATTCTGATGTTACAAAATTTAGTATGATTGTTAGTTTTAGGCATTCAAATTTGATTAATACTTATTTAAAAATTTGGAGCACTTTTTAAACTTAAATATTTTGAGATTATCAAGGTGTCTGCATCAGAAGAGTACATACTTAAATATGAATCTGATTAATTGCCCAGATTTTGGATTGTTAAATCTAATTTTGAAAAAATCTGAAGTAAGCATTTTAATGCTGAAAAGCCCTAACACTATTTTTTATGATGCTCAAATTAAATTAGCTATATTGCCACAAATTATTCTTAAATTATTTTTATTTAAACAAGGCATTAAAGATTTATGTTAAATACAAGCAAATAAAAAGAAAATTAGGATTTCATCATTTCTGACTTATAATAAAATTAAAATCTTATTTTTTATGTACGAACCATTGTAAACAAAAGCTTATAATTTGTTACTTTTAAATGTTATGATTTCAGAATTCAAATTTTACTTTGAAACATTCTCTTACAATTGACTTAAAATCTTTTTTTTAAATTAAAAAGTTATCATGAAATGATTGTTTCTATAATGGTAAGATGTTTTATTTGTGTATTTTTTATCTTTATTTTTCTTCTACTTAATACTCATAAATATTTGTACCTAATAAATTTATTTGCTTGCATGTTTTTCATTTTTCTTAAAAATAATTAATGAGGCGGTGAAGTTAAAGACAAATAATTTGACATCTTATAAAAGCAAATAATTTTTTTAAGTATCATTTCATCCTGATTTATTTTGCTTCATTATAATGATTCATTTTTCTAATTATTGCATATTAAATATATTAGATACACTCTTTAGTAAAATGAATACTTTACAAAAGTAATTTGCATGTTGGGGATTTTCTCTTTTCTTTTAGACTATGCATTTTTTGGGGAAAAAACAGGGAAAGATTGAACTTTTCTGTAATATTTTTGTGATATTACTTTTATACAGAATTAAAGGAAGCAATAAACAGAATTAATGGAATTCAATAAAAAAAGCATATTTTATTAGTTTTAATTTGAAATTATAATCAAGTAAAGAAATGAGATCTAGAAAAAACATATACAATATTCATTCTACAAATAAAAAAAGAATTGTTTTAAAGATGCAAATTCTTTTTGAATTAATAAAAGTGTTTCTTATATAAAGAATCCTTGTAAAATATCGGAAAGAAAAGTTATATTTCGGCTATGTATTGTATTTTTAAAATTAGTAGAAATGGGGCTGAATATTTTTTAAAAACTTCATACAACTTTTTTAATAATGAGGGGAATAATATATTTTTGAAGTACTTGATAATTATTTTAAAATTTGTGCATCTGAATTTATTTCTGCTTTTAATTAGCCATTTTTTAACCATGATATGCATGTATGATAAATAAAGAATTGTTGCTACTATGATCTTATATTTATATATATATATTTAAGAAAGTGAAAGTTGAGTATTTCTGGATTTTAAGTATCTTTAAGATATCTATGAAGAAAAGCTGTGTAAACTAGGTATTGAATACTTAACATGCATTTTCTTCAATGAAGCAATCACTTTTTACAAAGCAATAAGAATTATTTAAAAAAAATTATTATGTTTGCGTACTTATTTTTTATTCATAATATAAATAATATCCAAACATGTCACTGCTCAAAAGTTAATATTTTTATATATTTATAGATACGTATACTGTGATGTATAACATTAAAAATACATTATCTATCCAAGAAAGTTATTATCCCTAGGTGGGGGGGGAGGAGATTTGGAATTGTAGTTTTATATATTTTTTTGTTACATGAGGTTGTTATTTTTTCCATTACTTTTTGAATTATTAATCATGATTTGTTGTTGTTTTCAGATATAAGGTGAATTTTTGATTTTGTGATATTGAATTTATACATAAATAACATAAACATGATTCTTTTTCATGTTTATAAATTTTGTTGCCATAAATATTTGTTTTGTTGTGTTATTGTTTGTTCTCTTTTAAAGATACAACAACAGTATGATCATAGTTTGTATTCTGATAATAGTCTTTGTTATTCAATTCTGTTGAACATTTTGTCATGAACATGGTGCTGATGCTTAATTTTGTTAATCACATTTTGAAATAATATTGGCAAAATGAAATAATATAGACAATTTAATGAGTTAATAAGAGTAGATATGTAGTTTGTAATATATATTATTTGAACCTGTTTTGTAACTTTGCAGTTGAATATTAATTAAACAAAAATCTAATGCTAATCATATCTTTATCAATAGTTTGAATATAATGCTAATATTTTAAGTTGTACTTTTTTTTGTGTCAGGGAAGAATAATTATTTTTGTATTAATCAATTATTTTTGGACAGAGCTATGTTAAAATAATGAGTGGAGTATTAGAGAAATGAATAATAATAATAAATTTCATTTTAACATTTGTCCCAAACTTATGTTAATAGTCTATTGGTGTCAGTAAATGTGGCCTGACAATATATATTGCACTTATGACACTACAAACATACCTACATCATATGCTATATTTATATTTTGCATAAACATTTTGAGGTGAAAAAGTGTTTATTATTCTGATTATGATCCTCATAAAGTAAAAGACTATATATTTTTATATGAAAATATTTTTTAATGGTCACATTAATTGCTCTGTTTTAAAAATGTAGGATAAAATTTCACTTGAAGCTCTTAATTTTGCATCAAATGTTCTAACCTTCTTGGTATAAAAGATTTTCTCAATATTCTGGTTGTATATTTTAATTATTTTTTTAATTATACTGATTTAATAAATAATTTAGCAGCAATATTATACTAAGCACAAGCTCCAATTTTAATAATTCCAACACTAATAAGGTAATTTACTAAATGTTAATGGGGAACACTGATAAATAAGATAGACTTTCAACATTAATGTGGAAACAGTCGACCCCACAAAAAAAATCTTCTAAATTTATTAACTAGTATTATTTATTGAAGAAACAATGTGTGTTTATATCAGTTAGTAAAAAAATAGTTTTGTTTTATGCTATAAGCAGCATTTCCATATTCAATTCTGGATTTAAATTGATGAAGGATTTTTTTTCTGTGTATTATATCAAAATGAGATAAATCTATAAAAAAATCTTAAAAGTTTCTGAAAATTCATCCTGTTTTTGAGACTCTCTGCTGAACAATTATCTAGCAATGATTTTACATTATATAATTATGTTTTTAAAAAAATTTATTGTTGTGTGAAATGTTGATCAGAATTGTTAAATTTTCTATGAAGTGCAAGATATTTTCATTATATTATAGTTTCATGAATGTATGAAATGTATAAACAAATTATATTTGATTTTTGTGCTATGTTATTTTTGTATGAATGTAAAAATTGTTTGATTTATTTATAAATAAATTTTCTTATAAAAATTCCACAACTAATTATGTGTACTTAATTCTTCTTTATATTCAGTTATGTGAACAATAAGAATTATATTTGTTGTTGTGTATTTAAATGTCATAAAGGGAAATTGGACAGCCTGGGTTGATGTAATTAATTAGTTAAAAAATTTATTTCTCCATACATTGTAGTGTTCTTGAAAAGGCAATATAGCTTGAATTTTTAGTTAGTTTATGTTACTATACACAGATTGTTACTTACCTAATAAAAACATTGAACTTATTTATTTTCATTTAAATTAATGAGGAAATTTATTTAAAATTATTATTAAAAGTTTTTTAACAATAACATTGACATAGTCAAAGTAAAAAAAATGAAACATTAATATCGACATCATTGAATATATACTTTTTAAAGATGACTCTTGCTTATCTACACCCAAAATAATTGTTATGGGTGGGAATTAAATTTATGAAAGCAAAAATGAAACACTGTCAGTTAAAGAAAGATTTAGTTTGAATAGATATTTCCTGCTCATGCCATTTTAGTTCATTTCATTGCAAAACATGTAAGCATAAATATTTTTGTGGTACATTGTGTGCCGTATTCTTGTCAAATTTATGAAAAGGTTAAATCAAAAATGATCTTGAATTTTAGATTTTATTATTTATTTTATTAATTCAATTCATTTTTTTAAATGAGATACTTAATTTATCCTGCCTTTAAAAATTTCCAATTATATTGTGCCAGTATATTGAAGTTTTAGTCGGTTTAATTTTTATAAATGTGTCTGTTTGTACCAAAATGCAAAAGTGAGGGAAGTAATTTTATAAAATAAGAAACTGTATCCATCTAGAATGGCTGCTATTCTATTAAAAATATATTGTATCTTATTGACATAGATTAACTAATGGAAGTTGTAGTAGAAAATATCATGCACATTGGCAGAGTACTTAAGAAATTTTTAAAAAAATTCAGATCTAAATATATAATATTAAAAATTTAATTTCGTTTCTATAGGATCTTTTTTTTACCATATTGGTTAATGATAATGAAAATATTTGCAATGGCCATCAATTTAGAATGTGAATGAAAATGTAATGAATCAACAAAAGTATAAGATAGTAAAAATTGCAGATTTCTGCTCATTGATTTTTGCTGTTTATTCATGTTTAGATTTATACTTATGCCAATATATCAGTCAATTAAAAAAAAATTTTAAAGATTGTCTTCGTTTAAAAGTAGATGCTGGATATTTGTATCAGGTTATATCCAAAGAAAAAATATGGGAGTAGTTTTAACTCCTTCCAGACGATAGCAGGTGATTATATTGTTACAATCGGGCGATCGCCGCTGAATCGCGAAGGGAAGAGCGATTGGCGACGGCATCTAAGAGCTTGGTGCCAGCTGGGTTGGTTTGGCGAAAGGAATAGTTTGGCAGCCGCTGGATTTCTCTCGGTCATTTCCGAAGCTTCGCGGCTATTTCGCCCGGCTATATAAGGGACGGGCTACCGCATTCGGCATTTCCTCTCTCTGGGAAGAGAAGCGTCTCTCTGGACTAGCGCATTATTTAGCTGTGTTTACGTTTGCTGTTAACCCTGTGTTATTGAGCTCGCTGTGATTTACTGTTGCTGTGCTATCGTATAGCACAGCAACAGTAAATCACAACAGTAAATTGCAGTCTGTTTTTACTGTGCATGAGATTTGCATTTACGCTGTAAGTGACTGTTGACTGCTGGATTGTGTTTATCTGAAATTTTTACTTTATCAATTATCCAGTAAATAGCTGAAAATAAATTTGTTTGTGCTGTCTTCAAATAAAGTCCATTCAATCCGAACCCGCTACGCTAAAAACGTAACAATATATACTCAAAGAAACAGACTTTCCGTATCATATGTGTCCTTTATGCATTTTAAACGAATAATATCTGTGTAATATTTATAAAATCTTCCTTACAATTCGAATGCAATAAATAAAATAAGCATGTGCAAATGAACAATAATAATATTTTATTAAATACTGTATTTCAAAAACAATTTTAATAGTATTTTTATACTGATAAAACATTTTACAACAAATTAAATCATAATAATTTATATTTCCTTACTTTTTTTTAAATTGAAACATTTTGTGAAAGTTTATATAAAATAAAAAATTTTTTTTGGTACTTTTCCGTTAGCCTGGCCCCAGCGAAAAATCGCCAAATAATATAAAATTCTGCCACATTCCATACACAGCTATTTTAAAGCGAAAAATCGCCAAATATTGCGGAATTCCGAGGAAATTTCTTCGGAGATTTTTCGCTGGCGGTCGGTTAAGAAAAAAAGCATCTCAGGTAGCACATCCTGTAGCATAATATTGCACAATATTGTGCGATATTGTATGATATTAAACAATATTGTGAATATTTATCAATATTGTCCAATATTTGTGTGCTACTAGGGATTTTATGAATTTCTGAAAATCAAATGCAGCTCCCGATTCATTTATAATTAATCTCACATATAATCATCTGACTGTACATCAAGTGAGATTTATAATTTTAAAAAATAAGTATTTTTTACCATGTCAGAGCATGATGTTATTTTGGGAAATGAGGTTTACGGCGTCAACAAAAATCCGTAGGCAAAAATAAAATTTAAAAAATGTAGGCGAAAAAGTGAAATTTTACTATCTGCAAGAGAATCTCAAAAAATCAGCTTATAATAACACTTTGCCATTGCATTCACAAAGGTATTATTTTTTAAAAAATAATGACTACAGCAAATACAACCCAGAAAAATGTCATTTTGATCCTGTGATTATATGAAATGAAATAAATAGGAAATGGGATATTTTTTTATACAATAGATTCGAGACAAAGTGTTTTTCGATCGTTTGCAATACTAAAGTGACTCATTCAATAAAACGATTAAAATGAATAAAAAATATAATTTAACTTGCACGAGCACGTGGTGCTTGGCCCTTGAAGAAACAATGTTCTGACATGACACGTTGAAATATGCATAGCAGATTTCATTTTAATATTTTTATTTAAATATTGTATAATAAAACATATGAAAGAAAAACATGTAAAAGGTGAGTATTTTATAATAAAACATTTTATGAAATTTTATATAAAATAAAACATTTGATTAATTTTTGAAAATCAAATGCAGCTTCCGATTTATATATAATTAACCTTACATATAATCTTTTTAAATGTACGTCAAGTAAGATTTGTAATTCTAAAAGATGAGTATTTTTATCTTTAACTATCATAACACATCTCAAGGATTAAGGGAAAACGACACCTGGAGTATAATATGATTATAATCTTTATATCGGAACGTAATTTTATTTAATTTTGCCCTTTTCTCAGAATTGATTATTAAAAATGGTATACGAACATAAAGGTTATGACTCTATCAGACCAACTAGGGCCACGAGTACGTCTTAGCTACTCTCTCATCACATTCGCTTGCACAGCCCCTTTTCACAGGGTGGCACATTAACACACCTTACAGACAGAACACAGAAGAGCAACCATGTCCGAACCGGGACTCGAGCCCGGGACGCCCAGAGCATGGGGAAAACGCGCTACTCCTGCACCAGGACGTCGGCACAATCACACCTACGTCCCGTAGATGACGAGGTGGCTCTCTTGATCATTTTTTTTTTCAGCTCATTCATTTCGAATGGGATAATAGTTCCAGTTTTGTCTTTAAGGGGAAAATCTTGAATCTTGATAATCAGCAAATAATTCTTTTAACTTCACATTCCTGAAAGCACCACACACTCGAATTCTCCATTCCCAAACTATCCACATTACTGTCGAATATTCATTAAAAGCTGCTGCACTCATTTCAAATGAATTAAATTTTGGAATCAACCGGTCAATGCCATGCCACTTCTGACTGGTTTCTACATCGATTTTTTAAAACACTGGGATAGTTCGATTTTCATGGCGTAGAGTTATTATAAATGACCGGCAAAAAAACCGATATAATTATCATTAAAAAGCTATACCAGTAAGGACCACTTCATGTTTGACAATGAGTAGGTACCTACTTTATTTAATGAAATAAAAGAAAATATTTGATTTTTTCAATTTCAAATGTTCTGTAATCCATTATTTAATGAAATGCTACCACAATGCCAAATAATTTAAAATATAAAAGTGACATCCAAGCAAAGTGACATTTTTTAAAAAAAGAATGATTATAAATCGAAAATATTCTGATACCGGCTGTACTTAAATATATGATATAACCCAATGTCAATTTGTAGGTTGATTTCGCACGGGGTTCTTATATACCAGTTTATTAGAGCTTAAGAAAGCAATTAGTTGTTTTCATACATCGAAATATTATTCAGGGTCCACAAATATTATGGAATCATTTTTTTTAACTCTACATCCTTTGTTGACGGGAATCAATTTTATTTCTGTAAATTTCCTGATACCAAATTTATTTGATTTTTAAATAGTTCGTAATGAATAAGTAAATCTTTTTCCATATTAAAATTAACAACTTTTGGTTTATAATTTGTATAAACATAAAAACATTCAGTCCTTTTAGAAATATTTCAAATTTTCCGATTTCGCTACAAATGCTTATTGGATGCAAGCTTCGCTTTATGGTTGGCAGAGATTTTATTGTTGTTTAATACATTTTACACAATCATGCATATGCGTTTTTGCAACCCATATTTGTTACCAAATTGCTTATTTTCTACAGGCTCCAAGTATAAAATAGAGATTATTAGAGCAATAACAACAAAAAAGGATATTAATTTATATGAGTACTATAAAAAGAATTAGCAGTTTGTTTCCAATAGATAAATTAGCGAAATAAAAAAAGAATTGCGTGACTTTAACATAGTATAATATTAAGATAGAAAAATCATGTCCAAATATTGACTGTTTTTTCCTACTTTAATTTATAGTAAAATTTTCAAGGCAACTTTGGTTTTTCTGCAATAAATATGACATTCCGTTAGTGGCAATATTTGATAGATAATAGGGTACTTACGTATTATACCGTCCAATTTTATTGCCAAATTTGAAGTCACCGCCAATGAGTTGCTAAACCGCCAATTATGGCAAT
Organism: Argiope argentata; assembly: GCA_026289955.1. Lineage (NCBI taxonomy): Eukaryota > Metazoa > Arthropoda > Arachnida > Araneae > Araneidae > Argiope > Argiope argentata. The sequence continues at coordinate 2,410,575 of JAOUZG010037274.1, forward strand.
CCGACAATGGTGTAATCCGTTGATCTTTATCGCCAAATTTAAATCTGTCGCCAAAAAGGTACTAAACCGTTGGCGATCGTTGGTGAAGACGGTATAATACGTAAGTACCTATAATAGTGCTACGGTCACCAAACGAAAAACATTTTTTTTTCATATAGGAACTTACCAAATATGCCAATCCACACGATTTCTATTGAAATATTTTCTTACAATTTCTATAAAACGATGTTGATTGTTAATCGGGAGATTCACTTTCTAGGTTATTCAATACGACTACCAGTTGGCGAGCATTTTAACAATTGGCGAATGTTTTGCAAACCTGGCGTTGAGGCCGCATGGTAAACGTAAGTCTAACAAATGATTGCTACTAGCGGAGGAATAGAGATTTATATACTATAAAAGCATTTATTTTCTAAGATAGTATTCATAAAATACGACTATAACTATTAAGAATTATTTCGTCATTATCTGTGAAAATTCTTTTTCATTGACTAATAAAATGTTCACACAAAACAGTAAAAAATAAAAATAAATAAATAAATAAAAACGAAAAATCTTTTGCTATTAAGATAGAATTATTCTTTTTATGTTGTAAAAAATAAGCGATCACGTATCTCTGAAAGATAAACATTTAGGATTTTAAAATACACCAGTAATATATAAGTATGAAATATTTTTTTTCTTTTTCATTTTAAAATTTGAGCCTTTGAAATATTTCTTCAAAAACAATGCTATAAACAGTCTCTCATAACGAATTTTTGCTTCAACATATTAATATTAAACTTACTTCATACTTCTTTATAAAATTTTAAAATCTCATATTTATAAGCAGCCATTTCTTGACACAGATGCTTACGCTCTTTCTTAAAAATCGCCAAAATCGCCACCTCCAAAATCACCCCCAAAATCTGCGTCATAATCAGCTCCATCGAACATGCCACCTCCAGCATCTTCCATTGGGAGGTATTCTACAGGTTCTTCCATTGGAAGATACTCTACAGGCTCTTCTATTGGTAGATATTCTACCGGTTCTGCCACTGGGGCGTAGTCTGTAACATCTTCGACTGGAATATATTCCTCTGCCATTATGGGGGCTGCTTCTGGAACATTTTGCTCAATAGCATTTTGTTCAATAGCCGTTTGTTCCACAGATGTGTTAGTTGTATTCTGAACATTATTGTTCATCGTTACAGCATCATTGTCATAATAGTTATTGATGTGAATGTTAGTATCTTGAACGTTAGGGCCATGCCCCCAACCCCCACCTGTTCCCCATCCGCCAACGCCATAATGATGATGGTGTGATCCCCAAGCGGTGCCTAACGCCCCTCCTAAGAGCATCCCCATAGCAAAATCCCCTCCTCCGCCACCGGCGATATAACCCGGGCGATCTTGTTGGACAACGACTGTTGTTGGTCCACCACCTCCGGCTGGATACGGTTGTGGATAGGGACTAACCGAATTGTTAGAATGGTATGGCGGAGGTCTGTAATTCGATTGCTGGGGATACTGGCCAGGTAATCCTGTAAGAAGAATTTTTTTAATCAATAAGTGAAATATAATACAAAGAACTGAAAAAGCAGCTTGATTCGTTTGATGTAGAATATTTTGTTGATACAACTTTCTTTGGAAATTGAGTTCTTCGAAAACGAATCTTTTAAACTTGATTTGATAATTTTTTTGCCAAAATGGAAACACAAATTTCTTTAAGCAAACATATTCTTTTGATTTTTAGATTCTCAACAATGCACAACTTAGTAATTCAAGCATGTTCTTTTATGCGTCATTTGTTCCAACTTTTTCCCCATCATATATAATAAGAAATACTCTGGTCTTAATTTTTTTTAAATCCTTTTTTTTATCATTTGATGTTTTTAATAAGCGATAATTTTTTCATATATTTCATACATTTTTTTCATTGATTTTTCTTCAAATGCAACAAGACAACTGTCAATTTTTACTACTTTGGGGAATGTTCCCTTGAGGCAAAACAGTAGCAGAATTAGGGCCCGACTTAGTCTAGTTGGGGCCAGGGACAGAAACTTCTTAGGAGCCCCTTTGCTTCACTACCTTAATAATGAAGAACAATAATTAAAGAAAAAAAACCCGTAAAATAAAAATTTTATTCGATTTGGGGATTAACACTTATGTGGGGGCAATTGCCTCGTATGCCCCTGCCTTAGTCTGGCCCTGAGCGCAATTGATATAAGTAATAAAATCCAGGCAGCTGTTTGTGATCTATTTTGAGTCATTTCTGTACAATAATAATAAACATTCAATTGGCTTTATCTTTACAATATTTAAAAATAATTATTTCAGTAAATTAAAACCAAAGAAGTTTCCTCTTTGAAAATATAACAAAATATTTTGCTGCGTATTTCAAAACAGAAAGATTATTCTTTTTCTCCTTTAATATATATATTTAACCAACCCTAGTAGCTCACAAATATTGTACAATATTGACCAATATTCACAATATTGTTTAATATTGTTACAAGCGGGCGAGCGCCACGTCGAAGTTGGCGGCGTTTGACGAGGAACTTTGCACCAGCCGGGTTGGTTTGGCGAAAGGAATAGTCTGGTAGCCGCTGGAACATGAAGCTTCGTGTGTTTGGGGACACGCGCTTGCTCGGATATATAACGGAAGGGTTGCCGTAGCTCCGGAAGTTAGTTAGTTGAGTTACCTCTCAGAAGAGAAGCATCTCGTTGGACTAGCGGATTACTTTTCTTACTTGTTATTAGTGAGCTGTGTTTATGTTTGCTGTGCTATACGATATCTGTTTTGCAGTCTGTGTTTATTCTGCGTAAGGTTTGTATTTACGCTGTAAGTGACTGTTGACTGCTGGATTGTTTTTATCTGAAGTTTTACTTTCTCAAGTCATCCTGTAAATACCTGTAAATAGTTGTAAATAAATTTGTTTGTGCTGTCCTCAAGCAAAGTCCATTCAATCCGAACCCGCTTCGCTGAAATGTAACAATATCATATATATCGAAAAATATTATACTACAGGATGTGCTACCTGGGAAAAGACTTCTCCGATCTTCTCTGATATTTTACCCAATGTTAGTCAGTTTCAGTAAGCAAGATATAAAACTGATTTAGACGTTTTTCAACGTTCGAAGTTTAATCTTTCCAGGGTGAAAACGCACCTTGCCGATCGGCTCACATAACGCTCCACAATGAAAACATTCTGTGGTCATATCTTCATTATCTAAATATTGATTAAATTTTTCACGGTTTATCACCAAAGTAGAAGATTCAAATCTGCTTTTCTTTTCAAATTTATAGATCCCATGTAGCACATCCTGTAGCATAATATTGTATAATATTGTGCGATATCATATGATGTTAAACAATATTTCACAATATTAAACAACATTGGACATATTGATCAATATTGTACAATATTTGTGTGCTACTAGGGATTACATCTGATATCGCTGAACGTTGAATATATGTGAAAAAGATTCAAGGACACTGGCAAATATAGACCTAAACGGTGTTCATTATATAATGTAAATTGTGCTTTCACCTACCTGCTGCCTGTGGCCTGTACTGGGGTGTCTGTTGCTGGTTTGGCGTGTACCGAGGCGGTGGTTGCTGGGGCTGGTATTGAGGTGCTGTTTGGCCGGGGTTGTACTGTGGGTTCGATTGTCCAGGAGGATAGTGGGGCATTGGTGTTCCCTCTTGGTTCGAATTTGGAGGAGCAGATGGAGCTGGCATTTGGGGTGGTGGTGGAATTTGAGGTGGTGCAGGTGGTGGTGGTAACTGAAATACAGCTCATTTTACTACATAAGGGACATAACAGACATTACAAAATATTTTTTTAATGCATTGAAAAAATTTTAAATTTTGTTTTATTTTTATTGATGTAATTGTGAGTTTGTTTACGTTATTGATATAATTTGAATTTTAGAATTTTGACTAATAGTTTAGTAACTAGAAATACATTCTTACGCACAAAATGCAAGCTTTCCTGAAATAACACGTAGATTAAAAAATAAGGTAACACTTATATAAGAGAGAAGATTGTTCTCAAATTCTAAGAGATTAGAAAAAATAGAAAGGCACTGATACACATTACTTTTCTGCTTGATCAGACATAATTGTTGAAACATTCGGGACATCGGAAAATCAATTCGTTTAATTTATTCTTACTCGTAATCTGGTTATAAACTTAATTTCTTTATCTCTTAATATTTGTAATAAATAATAACAAATAAAGCCTTAAAAATATGAAGTAATTAAAATTAAATATATGTACATCTTTTGTTATATGTATAAAAGTTATTCTTAAAAAATTGTTTTCCTATATCTAGTACTTTTTCCAAAATTAATGAGCTATAATAGATAGTTCGAAGTCCTAACCCTTGATTATTCATTCGCGTAACTCTGGAAAAAAAAAAGACTTGAATCTAACATAGCATCGAACTTCAAAGAAAATAAAAATATCGTTTGCTCAAGCGTAAATTTAAAAAGGTAAAAAAAGGCGAATAAATGAGCATTGTTTGTATTTGTTATTGTTTTAAAATAAATACAAAACTTTCTTTAATTTTCCCACATCTTGAGAAAAAAAAACCATATCATAATATAGCAGGATCTTTTAAAATTATTTCGTAATATGTTTTATATTTGTTCAGAAATCGTAAAATTATTTCCTATTTTTATGCTGATAAAAAAATCCATTAATTAATTTCTTTAAAATACTATTTACCTTTAATTGAATGCTTATGAGTAAATATATAACTGTTGTTGTTGGATTAACTTTGTCAAATTATTTAATCACATTCACAATATTACCACAAAATGATCCTCAAATTGAATATAATTAATTTCAATTACATTCAGAATTTATTGAAAATTATATCTTGTGAGTAATAGCAAACGATTTTTATTGAAAACTTAAAAATCGTTTGCATTTTTTTTCACTTTGGACGAGCTAATTTTTTTAGATCTTTTTTAATTGTGTTATTTAAATAGTATATTGTGGCAACAGAAGTATAATATTCTATTTTGAAATAAAATTGCGTATCTAAGAATCGTCTGATAGTTTCACGTGCTGAAACTGTAATAATTGTGTTTTATCATATATTAAAGTAAGAAAATGTTATGACTTTTTTCATATTTAAAGAGAAAGTATCTAACGATGTTCTTGCAAATACAAAAATTAATTTCTTTGATTAATGTATACAGGAAATCCAGACTGCTGATTTAAATGTTTGTAAAGGTAAGAGGCTTTAAAAAAAATCAAAATTGATTATGATAAAAATGTTTGGAATCATTTAATTTTTCATTATGTATTTTTATATCGTATTTTTTATCATTAATTCTATATTCTCCATTTAACTAAACAAATGTTGTTTTTAATATTGTTATTAATATATTACCGTTAATTTATATTCATGAACAAATGATTCATAAAAAACATTTGGAATATAATAACGAAATTTTGTATTCTTATAGCTTGTCAATAAGTAATAATTCAAATTGATTGTACTTATAAAAATATGCACAACTGTATTACATGGTAGATGAGATTTTAATGCGGTTACTGTGTAATGATATGTGTTTTTAATGCGGTTGAAGAATACAGGAACTGTGACTTCAAATTTAGAGAATTCCTTTTTGTATACAAGGTTTCATTAAATAAAGCTTCAACTGTTGTATTTAAAATTAAATCTAGCAGCTTCAAAGCTTCTTTCGAAAAATTTTAGGATGATGTTCTTCAGGATTCTTAAATTTATCTTAAGAATACTTTATTAATTCTTTTTTTTCTATTAGATGAATTGGCAGTAAAAATTATGATAAAAAATATTTCGAATGATTTAATTTTTAATTATTTATTTTTTATTTCGCTTTTATTTTATTTTTCTCTACTTTCATATTGTGCAGCTTAATATTTCTGACTTTCAAAATATGAAATTAAAATATTCGACTACTAATGGATAACTGTCGCAAATTTACGAATCTTATTCATTACAAATTGTACAAGATAGTAAAAATCAAAATATCTTGATTTACAAAGAAAAATATAAGATAATTCTGATTAATTTGGAAATTAAAGTTAATACTGGTTTATATCAGAAATGGTATCGTTCTACATTTTTTAAAAATAAATACCTTAAATAATTGTGTTTCATTTATAATAGAATAAAAAAAGAAAATGAAATCGACTATTGCAAAATTCAAGATATCATGGGATTACATCATTACTTTTTAAGTCATTATTTATCAAAATTAATTCACATCATTAACAAGTTTTAAACAATCACGAGATTTCTCTACTCCCCTTTATATGTATATTCAGTTTTTTTAGCTGGCAAACAAAGAGTTGGAGCTCGACCGATTTTGAGATAAAATAACAGCTATGATGTCATAGTTCTACGTCAACCTTTTATAAACGCCTAGATAATAATAATATAATACTGGTGAAAGCAGGTAAAAAATATATGAGAAAGTAAGTTGATGTATATTGCCATTTATGTTTTATGCATTGCCTAAGCGATTTCAAGTTTTTGTTGCCTCCAATTATCCAAAAACCCCTAACAAAACCAACACCATGTTTTTACATGATAATAAAAATATGAAAATTCAAAAACAAAAAAGAATTTGAATTGATTTTAAGACAGTTTTTAGTTAAAATGTTATTAAATATATATTATAGTAGGAAATTTGTAGGATAAACTTACTGTGGAGGCGATAGCACCCATCCAGCTCCTAGAATAATACAATAAAGTTCATGTGAAATAATTGACCAAAAAGATAATTAAACATAACAATTCCATTTTTCATAATAATATGTGCTTTACATTACACAATTTTTGTTCAAATAAAAAAAAAAGGTTTAAAAAATTCAGTTACTAATAATTCAATAAGAATACTTTCTTGTATTAAAATTGTAGTTAGTGTTCAAACAAAGAACACTATAGGAAACAATTTTTAATGATTAAGAAATCCATTATTCATCCTTCGGAAAAGTATATTTCTTATTACGTTATAATTCGTATTGCAAAATTAACATCGTTAGCATAAAACACAGTATCTAAAAATCATTCATCTATCCATTACTCTGTATTTTATTCGATGTTAGAATTCTTATTGGAATAAAAAGAGCCCAAATAATATTTATAAGACGAAAAAAGTCGTTGCCATAACTATTGGGATATTTTTGAACATTTCATGATATTTTGTTTTGAGAAAAAAAGTCTTGTAATAATATCGTTCACTCAAATTTCAAAGCTTCTTTTTTTAAACTTAACATCATGTTTCACTTATATGATTTTTTTCTGTTTTACCATGAATTTTGAATAAATAATACGTGAAATACTTTGAATTCATTCTGAGATTCTTTAAAAATCAAATTCCAGTTCAAATAATAATAATAATAATAATTCAGTATATTCTGAAAAAAGTAATGAAGGGAATTGAGAATTGAGGTAATTTAACATTTCTCCATTCGAAATCTGTAACTTCTACACCACAGTTTGAAAAGCAAAATTTCTATTTGTCTTATTTTAACATATATAAGGGCAAGGTTTCTTATTAAGACAAAATTCTTGATAATATTGCCATATTATGTAGGGAAATAATAGGCTCTGTCTAGCACTAGATAATAGAATGTGTCGAATTCAAAGAAATTACAGGAAAACTCATTATGGGTAGTGATTTTAACGCAATCATACAATAACCGGAAAATTTAAAAAATATTGTCACAAGCGGGCGAACGTGCACCGAAGGAAAAAGCGTTGGCGACACTTCAAAAGGGGTTTCGCACCAGCCGAGTTGATTTGGCGAGGGGAATATTCTGGTAGCCCCCAGACAATTCCCGGTGCATCATGTTGCTTCGCTTGCACGTTTGCTCGGCTACATAAGGGATGGGTTGCCGCAATCTGCAGTTTTTCTCCTCTCGAAAGAGAAACGTCTCGCTGGACTAGCGGATTACTTTTCTCTCTTGTTATTAGTGAGCCGTGATTGCGTTTGCTGTTAACGTTGTGTTATTGAGCTCTCTGTGACTGACGGTTTACTGTGCTATACGATAGTTTTTTTGCTGTCTGTTTATATTGTGCGTAAGGCTTTCATTTACACTGTAAGTGACTGTTGACTGCTGAATTGTTTTTATCTGAAATTCTACTTTATCGAGTCACCATGTAAATAATTCTAAATAGCTGTAAATAAATTTGTTTGTGCTGTCCTCAAGTAAAGTCCATTCAATCCGAACCCGCTAAAAACGTAACAATATTTAAAGAAATTATTTAAAAAATTTCAAGGCTTTTACCGAAAATTTTAAAATTATTTGAACTTGTTGGTGGTTGTTTTCTTATGCAAAAATTTGGATAGTTAACGAGCATAACAGCCAGTCACAATAATATTCCTATAACTCATATAGAGTACCAAAAAGTATTTTGGTGATAGCCTACAATATCTTGTTCCAATGTGACAGCTTTAAATATTGTTGTTATGGTTACCTATACCCATGATGTAGGAACGCCTCACCAGATCCAAAAGACCCCGACAAGCCAGATTCCCATAGATAAGATCCTGCTCGACACACAGCAGCCTCCATGAGGCGCCAAGACAATTAAGAAGGAGATCAGGACAGGCAGAGAGGGAACAGGAACAAGGAGAGAAAATCCTTTCTCCATTCAAAACCCTCACACATTTTAAGTAGCTACTTCTGAATCTCGCTATGGCGAATCGAAGAGACCGGGGACCACTGCAAGAATGGACAATCCAGGACTTTTGGCTGCATACCAGTGGTGAACCTGAGAAGTACGCCATAGAAAGAACAATTGCAATCTGTATAAGGAGTGGATTTCCGAGGGAGTAAGCTCGCCAATATCACAGCCATTCCTGGCTAGCATATCAGCTATCCCGTTCCCATACACCCCGACGTGCGATGGAATCCACTGAAGGCATACATGCAACTTCAGGCCAATCTTGTAGAGAAGCCTCATAATAATCTGGCTTGAGATATCAAATATTTTTGACCAGTTTTTAAAATACTGAATAGCACTTTTCTATCAGTCAAGATCCAAACACTATTTTTGTCAGTGGTCAGGGCGTAATTCAGAGCTGCTCCAATTGCTATGATCTCCGATTTAAAAATTGAACAATAGTCAGGGTTTTGGATGCTGAGTCTACTTTCGTTCTCAATATCGTTAATGGAAACACCACTCCCGGTCGCACCATCAGTTTTGATGACCAAGGAACTAAATAATGTTTGGAGTTATTCGGATCTATAAAAAATAAAAATCATCGATCTTGTTTTGGGCTTCTATTTGCATTAAAAGTTTAACAAATAACAAAAAAATTAACTTATGAAATTAAGAATAAGAAGATGGGGTTTTCAACTATTTCATTCCTATTCGCGATATATAGTCAACTTTTTATCGGATAGCTACCAAAAACAGATAGACTATGAATATGGACATACTTACGTAACTTCTTCCTCGTTCGGACATAGAAACCAGTATACCGTTTTAGTTCCCCTCACGCCGAAAGCCAGAAGCTCTTTGGGTTCATAGTGGTCAGGTAGGTCGGGTCGGTCCGGCACTTGGGAGGTGAAGGTTCCAAAAGCGATGAGTTCGGGGGCGTCTTTGAGTACAATGCCGCCTTTGGATTCTTGGCGAGATTTGTCCTCGTACCAGATGAAGGAACTGTCATTGTACAGGACGGAGTGGACGTCTCTCCAGTTGCTTCCGAAGAAACGACCTGGGGAAGGGAGCCAAGAGAAGCACTATAAGACCTTGAGATGCAGATTTACATTAATAAATTCGAACTATTAAAAGGAAAATGCTCTCTGTATAAAATGTTTCATTTGATTGCATGTTGCATAGTGGCATGTGCCTAAGACGAGGCTCGTAAAAGAGTTGATGTTAATACCACCAGACTTTTTAAAAAAGTTTTTCAATAATACTCTAACCCATTAAAAAGTCTAGTGGTTACATAACGAAAACAAAATACTCACGGAAATGGAAAACATGCCTACCAATACAATATCATAATGATCTTTCTCCTTGAATTATTCATAGTTCATCTTTCACTTCTTTGTCGTTCTTAATACCTAAATTAAAAACGACACTGCTATTTTTAAGTTGATTTCCTCAGTCCTTTATACTACTTCTGAAACATCCCTCTCCCCACTTGTTTCCTTTAATGCTTCCAGTGATTTAGAATTGAAGTGTTTAAGGCATTAGGGCTAAAAAAACACCTAATTTCAATTAATCTGTAAAACTAGAAATATAATACACTTTTGATAGGTATTACGCGAGTATTAAATATATCCGAACAAAGTAAAACTAAATACTACTAAGTAAATAGTATAATCTGTAATCAAAGAAAGTATAGACTATATAATTTGTTTAATTTCTATATAGGAAGCTAGATACTGTATTTTACAGTCAAAAGAATTGTGAATTGTGAATTATTTCTGATTCCTAAGACTTGTCAATAGTTAACTAGTAGATATTAAGTATTTTAAGTAGATAGATTATATTTGCTATAGAGAGATTATATTTGATATATAAATGCTATAGATTACATATTCTTTCTAACCTTTACTCAGGAGAAATAATCTTGCAGCTAATAATTATAGGAATATTTATTTAGCTTTGTTAATAGTAAAAAGAATCGTCTATATGTTGCAAAAAAATGATGAAAATGGAGATTATATCAATTCCCCGAAGTAAATGATCAATTCAAGGGAGATGTTAAAACAACTCTGTGGGATGATTTTCTTAAATTAAAGGATTTTAATCAAATCCCTGAACTCTTTTAGTGAAAAGATGAAATAGACAATTCAGAGGTAATCACTAAGTTCTATGCTTCGTTTATTACCTCTTATTTATGCTAAAAAAAGAGCATTAAAGATCAAAGGGAAAATCCTCTAAAATACCTGGAAAGAGCAGTTTTAATTAGTGATAGTGGTTTCTCAAAAACTTTTATGCAATCTTTTTCAATTCCTTCTATTAGCTCTCCCTCTCCCTCCCACACCCTCTCTCTGTTTATATATCTTGTTCAAATTTTCAAACCCTAATAAAATACTTTTTATTCATCCACTCAAATTCAAGTTATTTTTTTTTTAACTTTTAGTGGATGACATTTAAAGTTCATACAGTTTTTTCAAATATTTATTCATTAATTTTTAATTAATTAAAAACTAACTTTGTAGTCAAAACTCTTCATTTCCCCACCACCAAATAAGTAACAAATTCAGTTTGTTTTTTCCCCACGCCAATGAGGCAAGGATTAACATGTTTTCGGTCAATTACTTCAAACGATTCTGTTTATTTTCTTAGTATTTGGTGCATTTAAAATTAAACTGTTAATTAATCGATTTTTTGGATTCATTTTGCAGTACTTTTGAATTAAATTAAGACAGAATAAAGGAAGTTAAAAATTTCTAATCTGTATTGCGTTACCCCAACTGGCGTAGAAAATTAACGTATTTGCGTTGCTCCAATCGGCGTTGAGAATTCACGAGGAGCAGTGTAAAAATTTACTAAATAGAATAAACCTAAGTAGTTAGTAAAAAGTAAGTAAGTGAAAATACATAAGTAGTGATTGACTTTTAAATTTTTTTATATTACTTGTCGAATTATTGTTTGTTTACCAGCTGTTTTTTACCCCTCTGAATCGAACCTACATGGTGAAACCTACAAATCACGATCGTTTTTTTTTTTTAAATCCTAACAATATTTTCTTTTTGTACGTAATTCGCGAGCGAAAACAAAACGAGCTAGTCTTGAAATTCACAATAACGTATTTGGAAAATCCATGAGTTCACAACCGAAATGATAGCGATACAAAATTAATGCTGGATTCTATCTGAAAGTTGTTTAGCGACGTGTAGCAGGTGACAGGAAATTGCACAGTTTTCTTTTATTCCATCTGACGTTTAGTGACATTTTGGAAAATGGGTCGTTCTTTTCAGTACTTTTAACTCAAAACATAATTGACAGCTTCTCACTTTGTGAATGGGAGGGGGGATGGAGGGAAACAAACGCATTAAGTGATGTTTAGATGGTTTTATCGGGATTTGTTACTTAGCCCAAGCGATCAGTAAGCAAAGCCGATCGATTTTTCTGGTGCAGGTTTTTCTTTAAAAAAAAATAACGTCTGTAAATTGTAATTGTAGGGCATCAATAGTTCTAGAAAATAACTAGTGTTTAAACGTAGTAGAGTAGATGGTTGTTTCTAGAAAATTCAGAGAGAGAGAGAGAGTATTCATTTCAATAACAAAAAATTAATTTGAAATCTTGAAGTTATTGTTTTTTATTTTTGCTATTTGCACATTGCATACTTTTGCAGATACAGGTTGCTGTAATTTTAAAGGCAAATATAATTCTGTAAAACAAAGCACACGCAAAAAATTTGAGTTGATATTTTATACTCTTGTTCATAAATTAAGAGTAATTCAGAGTTAAATGGAAATCAAACTCTAAAATACATACGTCAACCGTAAATTGACTACAAACATCTACAAATTCATATGCAAATTGCAGGAAGCCCAAGGATGACACGGATAGTGCGTCACCATTACTAGCGTGTAAGTGAGTGATGTATACGGAATACAGGCACATAAGTAAAATTGTTCGCAAGCGTTTTATGATCTTCAGTGAAATAATCGCATAGTTATGACACAAAGAACGTGTGGTGAATTCTATATAAGCCAGATAACATCCCTCGGACTGAAGTGCACTTTTGGCCCAACGGATATGTTACTCGGTTTCTAACCATAAGATTGGGAGTTTGGGGCTAGCTCATTCCGCTAACACCGTCATGGTGATCTGGCGACCGGCCTTGGATAACCGCAACCTTCGGACGTAGCTCCGTTCTACTGTCGTGGCGCTCTCTATCGGCGACTCAAAGACATAGAAGCGCATTAAATAAGACATAAGTATCGCTCGTCTGATCCACCGACTCACTGGTGAGAGAGTATGTGGTGATTGCTATATAAGCCAGGTAACATCCCTCGGACTGAAGTGCACTTTTGGCCCAATGGATATATTACTCGGCTTCAAACCATAAAATTGGGAGTTAGGGCCTATCGTTATCCGCTAATCCCGACAAACACATTTGGACGATTTTTTTATGTTGTAGAGTTATCGGCCATCAGGTACAGTGGTAGAGTTATCTGCCCACCTGGAAGTGCCCACCAAACTAGGAATAGCCCAGAGCGTGTCAAGTACAGACTTTAACACCGATTCCAAGACGATGGTAATGTGAGTAGACGTTACAGCACAGGTCGACCTCGAGTTACAACGCCGAATGAGGAGCAGTATTTGGCAATTACTGCCAAAAGAAATCTATGGATTACAGCATCAGATCTCTTCAGCCATTGGTACGACAGTTCCAAGTCAGACCGTGTACAGAGGCTTAGGGCAGATGGATCTCTAAGCTCGCAAGCCTATCAAATGCATTGCTCTTATTGCAATTCACCGTCGCCAGTGGTAAGCCTGGAGTGGAGAGTGTGCATTGTGGAATCTTCAACGGTGTGTTTCTGTGATGTTTTCCGAAGATTCTAAATTTAGTTTGTAGTGTGATTCTCACCGGACTTTCATTTGGAGAGCTCCAGATACCCATTACCTTCAAGAGAATATAATTGAACGATACCATTTCGGTGGCGCAGGATTGTTTGTTTGGGGAGGTATTATTCTGGATTCCAGAACTGACCTGCATGTTCAAATTGGAACCATGACAGGCCAAATCTATAGGACGTTTGTTTCGGTTGCTATTGCTCGTCACCTGACAGAGATTCAAAATGACGCCGAAACATCGCCAATGATTACACGGTAGATTATCACTAGATTCAAACCGAAGATTGATATTTAGTAACTATAATTTATCATAGTTACTAAATCATTCGTCATAGTTAACTATCATTCGTTATATCTATAGTTAATCTATATATTCGCTATATCTATAGTTCGTTATATCTATATCTTCGTTATATCTATAGTTCGCTATATCTTCGTTATATCTATAGTTAACTATCATTCGTCATAATTACTTAGGTCATCATTCGTCATTCATCAACTATCATTCGTCATATCATTCGTTTAGTAATATCATCTGATCGTGGTTCAAAATGGCGAGGTTCGACCCAAAGCAGATCAAGTTTTAAAATGGAGAGTTAATGCAACTAAACAAAACTGAATTCGTAACTATTGTTCGCCATTACCATGGAAGAGATTCATGACCTAAATCAAGGTCCACAATAGTAAGCAGAAATTGTAAAGAAGTTATAACATTTTCTTGAGAGCATGCGGGAATGTATTGGAAAGACCATTTCAGATGGTTTCATCATATAAAGATAAACATAAAACGCAATATACTGTGGCTAAAATATCACGAAAAAAAAAAGATGAAAGGAGGATACTTCCATTGTTTATATCATTGAATGAAGTATAGCTCAGTACAATAAAAATTGTCACTTAAAAAGTGAAAAAGTGCATAAAGAAGTAAACTTAGAATTATTAAAGCGGAAGCATATTCCAAGAGCTAATTAATTGCAAACAATATCCATCTGAATTACATTTTTATGCAGTTAATTACAAAATGACTTCTTGCTCAATTCCTACTATTAGCTCACACTCTCTAGATCCTAAGAAAAAGTTGATCAAAATTTGAATGCGATAAGTTATTAGTTAACAATCAATCGGAATTGTTCAGTTTTGTAAATTATATTGCATACATACATAATTAAAAACTAACTTATTTTTCCTGCCAAAAATCTTCATTTCCCCACTGCCAAATGAGTAAGACTACAGTTTTTTTCCTTCACGCTAATGAGGTTAGACTTAACCTGTTTTCGGTCGACCATTTTAAACGATTCTGTTTATTTTCTTAATGTTTGAGGAATTTAAAACTAAGCATTGCTGATTAATCGATTTTTCGGATTCATTTTGAAGTACTTTGGAATTAAAATGATACAGAATAATGAAAATTAAAATTTTCTAATCTGTAATGCGTTGCCATAACTGGCGTAGATGTAACTGGCAATTATGTATAGTAAGTGTCTTTATCAGGCCGAGTTAGCATGGCTGGTAGGGAATTGGATTCGCATCTATTGGGCTGCACGTTCGAACCCGCCAGTCGAAGACTGTGTGTGGACGCTATATCTGTCGTTGTCACAAATTCCTCCATGTCGAAAGTAATACCACTGGGGTTACTGGGTAAGAGGCGATCGTTCTTTGTTCCAGATCTAAATTACGATCAGTGGATGGATGAGTGAAGAGAAATTTTCTTTATCGATTTTAGTAGAAATTAATTTAATTTTTTTATATTAATTGTTTTCGTTTTAAGTTAATATTTTTCAACGTAAGATTAAGTTAATATTTTTCAACTATAATCTGCTCTTAATGAACTAAATATCTCTTTATAGCACAATAAATTTGGTGAATACTTTGTTATCAATCAAATGATATTCTTTTTCGGGTACTTTTCTGTTAGGTGGGCGCAATCGAAAAATCGCCAAATAATGTAGAATTACGCCAAATTTCTTTGGTCATTTTTTGTTTGAGCCGGGATAACGGAAAAGAACTCTTTTTTAGATTAATATAGACCATTTTTTGCATCATAGCCCTACAAAATACATTTAGAATGTCCTAAGGTATTTCACAAAGGAAAAAAATGGAGAAAAATTGCAATTGCTTTTTTCCCTCCGACGTAATGTCATGTCGTGAAAATAACTTTGCTGTACTTTTATGGCACATTTGTTCAGTTTTATTTCAAGTCACGTCAAATTCAATTTTGATTGCTTTTGGAAAAGTTCTTCATTCGGCATTATCATCTTTTCTTCATCTTGATATTTTTTTCTTGATTTCCTCACTATTTACCACTACATATCGAAATCCTTATTTTCGGAGTGTCGAAATCTTTCTTTGTGAGTAACAAATTTGATGGAATTCGTGAACCATTGATTTCTAAAGGCAGATATTACATTTCTGAGCAATTTTTCTCCACGGTACAATTGCTTTTATGTCCTTTTTGAAGGAAGAAATCCATTTTTTTTATTTTAAGTAAAAATAAATATATCTATATTTGAAAAGAAAGAAGTTTTTTCAATTTTTAAAGATTTATATATGCTAGAATTTTATCTACTCATATTTAAATAATTCCTTAAAAAACAAACATTTAAAGTTCTCAGAATCCAATTTAATAATTATAACATTTTATTCAATTATTCAAAAGGAATTAATTTTTTTTTTAAAAAAGCGACAATGATAATTAAATAAAATTATTTTCAGAAAATATTCTTCAAAATAAAAAGCCTTTAAATAATGAATACTTCATTTTTAAAAAACAAAAAACAAACAAACTGAAAAGCAGGATTTGCTAATAAAATTCCAGAACTAAAACATTTCGGTACATATTAATTAACAATATCAAGTTTCTGAATTATTATGTTATAATATATTAAAAACAAAATCAATTTCTATTCTTTAAGGAATTAATTTCAATCAAGAACTATTTGTATCTAAGTTTCAGAATAATATATTTTATTAAAATATTCGTTTTCCTTTGAATCCTGATTGAAACATATGTAAAGAAAAATACCCAATAAAATCTGATTAGAAATCTGTAGGAAAAGAATACTTACGCTTATACCAAAGCATTGGTCCACTTTTTATTTCAAGTGCCATTTCTGTAAAAATAAATTAAAAATTAGAATGACTCACTAAAAATAATCATAGAATTTTATATCTATCATCTACCCCTACCCTACTCACAAAAAAATCCTTAAAAATCCTACTAAACAAGTAATATAAAAAATTAAGTCGATTCTTACTTATGTCAACAAAGAAACTTTTTATTTTAGTTACTTTTTATTAAATAGTTACAACTAATATAAATAATTGATCAAAACATTACGTCTGGCCTAAAAAAATCGTCCGTATCTCTTGAAAATAAATCAGAACACACTGCGCATATTTGAATTTTCAACGTCAATTGTGGCAACGCGAATGCGCGAATTTAATTTTAATAAGAAGTTTTTGATACACAATAAACAGAAAGAGTGAAAGGCTATTAAAATAAACGGCTTAAGATCTAAAGCAATTTGATATTTAATTATAATTTTTTGAGTGTACAATGAATAGGTTATTCATAAGAGATTTAAATAAAATTTAATATTAACAATAGCCTGACAAAACAAATGATCACAAAAGCGTCTGGTAATTAACAGAAGGGGAAATGTAAAGAAAGATTTCGCCTTCTTTATTTGTTCTGTGCTGATAGCTTCATAAACAGATAACTTGATACGAGTGATAACTTTTGTCTAGTGACTTGGTTTCGAACCCTAATATTGCGAATTCGGCCCTATACATACACCCAAAAAAGTTACCCGCATCCTTAACTCCACAAAACTCTCTACAGCTGTTGTGACACTCCCTACAGACAGCAAAAGTCATCAGGCGCATTAGAAACAACCAATATCATCAACAACAACTCACACACGCTCGCCGTAAGCTTGGCGCACTTATATCGTTCGTCTAAACCACCGACCCACTGGTGGGAAAGTATCTAGTGACAGCTTCATAAGCCAGATAACAATTTCCGGACACGAGTGGTCACTTTTCACAAATTGTCATTTTACGGGGCTATAAACGGGAGTTTTTTTTTTAATGTTTCATGCTTAGTTGAACAGCACTATTTAAACCTCCTTTTTAAATCCTTTCTCAGTCAATAATAAATGTATCATTTCATAATAATCATATTTTGAAATTTTGTTGAAATCATTATTGCACGTTACTTATCTTTAAAATTACTAACAGCATGCTTAATGGCCCGAACTTAATGCTCAATATCACATCGATTGAATGGGTCTTAATTATCTTTGTTAGTTGAAGACTCTATTTAAAGAAACTAAATTATAAAAAAAGTTTAAATGAAATCTGCCATGCATATTTCAATGTATCGTGTCGGAACATCATTTCTTGAATTGCCGAGCATCATGTGCTCGTGCGAGTTGAATTATATTTTTATTCATTTTAATCGTTTCGTTGAATGAGTCACTTCAGTATTACCAACGATCCAAAAACCTTTGTCTCACATTTATCTTTTTAAAAAATATCGCATTTTTTATTTATTTCCTTTCATATAATCGCGTGCTCAAAATGACATTTTTCCAGGTTTCATTTGCTGTGATCATTAACTTATTTTTTTAATCGGAGATTTTGTAAATGGGATGGCAACGCGTTATTAAAAGCTGATTTTTTTAGATGTTTGTGCAGACAGATAATAAATTTTTTGTTTCGCCTACGGATTTTTTATTGTTTCACCTACGGAATTTTTATTGTTCGCCAACGGATTTTTTTCATTTTTCGCCTCCGGATTTTTGTTAAAGCCAAAATCCTCATCCCAAAAACAACCTCATTTTCTGACATGATAATAATGATTTATTTCTTCCCGCCAAGAGTATCTGAAATTTTTTGTTTGAAATTATAAGAAATATGTACTACCACACATTACTGTTTATAAGAGAATGCGAGAAATGTTATCGATTTCTGCTATTTCCTTCGCATTTTCGAGGAA
Organism: Argiope argentata; assembly: GCA_026289955.1. Classification (NCBI taxonomy): domain Eukaryota; kingdom Metazoa; phylum Arthropoda; class Arachnida; order Araneae; family Araneidae; genus Argiope; species Argiope argentata. The sequence goes on from JAOUZG010037274.1 coordinate 2,429,113, forward strand.
TTCATTACAACCGTTCTCAAACGATTACATCTGACCTTTCAAAAAGATGAGAGATCCGACCCTTTTAAAATGCCCTTTTCTTCATGAAAATGCATGAAATTTGTTAACAATACTACAAAAGCGCCTAAAAAGGAAACAGTGCTTGTATTTTTACTTTCCCGAAAAATACACAAAGAAAATATTGTGATCGTCAAAAAAATTCAATCACGAGATTTTGATCGAATTTCCCCATTTTAGATGCCCTAGAGTACGAAAATGTACATTTTAGTCCATCCATTTATCCGTGAACATAATTCAAAAATACTTGGCACTAGACGGCTGCAATTTAGTATGTTGATTTTAGGACAAATTTGAAGACTCGCGTCAAATTTTGGACTAAACCCAATTTGTGGAAGTATGTCCATTCGATCTATGCGATAATAATTCAAAAATATTTGGCACTAGACGGCTGAAATTTGGTATGATGATTTTAGGACAAATTTGGAGACTCGCGTCAAATTTTGGACTAAACCCAATAAGAGGAAGTATGTCTATTCTACTGTCCGAGTGAAAGGAACCCGACAACTACTAAGTAAATAAAACCAAAGGTTTAGCATCTATAGATTAGTTGCGAATTAAAATTTGGAACCAAAACCTTCCAGGGGTTGATTATCTATCTATATATAATACTAGCCGCATTTGGCGACCAGTCGGTTCGCCAATATTAATGCCGACTAAAGAGCTAAATCAATTTTTTTTATATAACTTGGTCTCATAATAATTTTTTCAGCAAAATATTTTTAAGCTTCAAATTTCGATAATCATGTACTTCGCTTATACTATTATGTAGTAGTATTATGTAGGCCTTAAGCAGTCCTGATCTTTGAACTCCACATATATCTCTGATTTTCTATCAGTGCACGTAAAATTTAGTTTTAAATTAAAATGGAAATGATGGAAGTGCACTTAATATAAAGAAATTTTTACTCAGTGGAAGCACGCCTTTAAATAAAACTAAGAACTGAAAACAAAGTAGTCCGACATTGAAGTTTATGTTCAATACAGAAATTAAAACATAGTAATTTTTTTTATAATTTATAAGACCTCAAGGAATTATTCAGCAAAAATTTCACAGGTTAATTGAAACCTTCAGTTTTTAATTTCATTTTTAGATGTATATAAATGAACTGAATAATAACATATTTTTAGGTTTATAAACATATATAAAAAATTATGGTTTAAATTACTTTCGTCTTATAGATTCATATTTGTAAGATATTCTTAATATTTCAACTTCTAAATAAATGAATAAACATTTCTTTCATCTTCAAATCTGGCTGATTTATTCAGTGCTGAATATTGCAAGTTTAGAACAATCATCATTATCATAATCTACACCAATTATTCTAGAGTATCTCTGATTGGCTTCTTTGATATCTTGATAAAGTGATCTAAAATCGCCAGTTTTTATCGAATAGTTATATTGAAGTGTTCATAGATCGATCAGCTTTGATGATTGATTTAGTTGTTGGAGTGCCAGTTTTTTATTTTAAGGACTTATTGTCTGAAGAATATTTTGTTAAATATGATTCACAGAGCAAATAATATATGAAAAAAATTAATTCATCAGCATTTTTTCCCTCTATCTACTAATTATATATTTCACTTAGACCAATTGTTAAGAGATTTATGTCTCTCCTCAAAAAATCAAGAAATTAGATGTCGGGCTCCGATTACAGAAGATACCTTGTAGATGTTAAGCCATATTTGCCTTAAATAAAACTGTTTAATTGGATTAGTAATATAAATATAGAAAAATATATGTATAGTATGATAAGTAATATATGTATAGTATGATAAGTAATATATGTATAGTAATATAGTATGATATAAAATATCATAGAAAACGTTTCCATCCATTTATTTTCCAAAAATTTCATGTTTCATATTTGTTTCATTTTACACAGACACGTGCCGAAAATGACATTCTTATATGTTCAATTTGGAATGATAGTTGACTTATTTTTTTTTCGTGAGAGAACATGATATTGTTTTGGTTAGAAAGTTTTGATGTCTCCGAAATATGCGAGTAAAAATAGTTTTATATGCTTTTACAAATTATGCATTGTTAATTATTACGTATGCTTGTTTGAAAGAAGATGCGTTTTGAAATAGCTCACCTACTTTTACCAGTATAGCTTTAATATTACGTATGCTTCGATGAAAGCAGTTGCGTTTTTATTTCGCATGATTCATTAAAATGCGAAGATAAATTACAATCATGAAGATGAATTCTTTGATTTGCACAAAATATCTTCTTCACATAAGTAAAAGTAACAATTCAAAACATGTCTTATTGTTTTAAAAATTAAAAAAAAAAGAATGCAAAAATATTTTACTACTACTGATTATCAATTGCTTTTTGTTCGTCGTTTCTTTGAAATGACGTCCTTTTCAAAGCTCGTTTAAGATTTCTTGCTTTTAAATAATTAATCTCTCTCTCCGAAAATTATCGTTTGATGATTTTCTAAAAATTCTTTTTCAGTTTTAACTGTCGCAATTTTGTAATGTATTTTTACTTTGTATTTTTATTTACTTTAACTCTTTAATTCAATTAATAATTTTGATATTGCAAGCGATCAAGAAAAACTTAATCTTGCATTTATTGTTTAAAAAATATCACATTTCCTATTTATTTCATTTTAAATAATCACGTGATTGAAATTATATTTTTCTGTTTTATTTTTGGTAGTAATTAACTTTTTTAAAAATCAGAACTTCTGAAAATGTGATGGCAACATTTTTTTAAAAGCTGATTTTTTTTAGATCCTCGAGAAGATAAAATTTTATTTTTATTTTTTTTCAAAATAAATTGTTGAAAAAAATACTCTTATATTAAATGTTTAAAAATTCATTAAAATTAGAGTTTTAATATATAGATCAAAAAATTAATGTCATTGAAAAGCTAATTTTTTGAGCTTTAACTTGATGCAAAAGTCAATTTTGTGCTGTAATATTTTCGGAAGTTATAGCAAAAAAACTTCAAATTTCGGCTTATTTTTTAATTAAATAAAATTTTATTCAAAAATTCAAAAAAGGGCTCCGAGGTGCACATTCCCGGCACCCAAGGTATACATATACCAAATTTGGTAGCTGTAGGTCGAACGGTTTGGCCTGTACATCGCCACCAGACACACACACACACACACACACACACATCGTGCTTTATTATAAGTTAAGATAAAAATCAAGATAAAGCACAATGTGTGTATAAAGATAAAACACAATATATTAACAATAAGTCCTTAAATAAAAAAGTGACATTCCAATCAACTAAATCAATCATCAAAGCTGATCGATCTATGAAAATTTCAATATAACTATTCGATATAAACTGGCGATTTTAGATAACTTTATCAAGATATCAAAGAAGCCAATCAGAGTTACTCTAGAATAATTGGTCTAGATTATGATAATGATAATTGTTTTAAACTTGCAATATTCAGAACTGAATAAATCAGCCAGATTTGAAGATGATAGAAATGTTTATTTATTTATTCAGAAGTTGAAATATTAAGAATATTTTACAAATATGAATCTTTAAGACCAAAGGAATTTAAACCACAATTTTTTGAAATATATTTATAAACCTTAAAAAAATATTATTGATAGCATTTATATACATCTAAAAATAAAACTAAAAACTGAAGGCTTCAATTAACCTGTGAAATTTTTGCTGAATAATTCCTTGAGATCTTATAAATTATAAAAAAATATTTATAATGTTTCAATTTCTGTAGTGAAGATAAAACTTCAATGTCGGACTATTCTGCTTTCAGTTCTTAGTTTTATTTAAAGACATGCTTAGATTGAGTAAAGAGGTCTTTATATTAATTGAAGTTTCATCATTTTCAACTTAATTTAAAAGTGAATTTTACGTGCACTGATAGAAAATCAGAGAGAGATGTGGAGTTCAAAGATAGGCCTTAAGCAGTCCTATCTTTGAACTC
>JAOUZG010037274.1:2449427-2481947 GCA_026289955.1 Argiope argentata
ATATGAATATTGATATAGATGGCATATTGGCTATAGATGGCAAGCACGTTACCACTTGAAAATTTAAGTAGCCATTATGGCGAACTAATGAAGTTTGAAAATATCCTATCTGTAACTCCGAACTGCTCAACCGTAGCGCTTCAAAACCGGCAGACCCCCAAGTTTACCGGAGTTTATTAATTCTGGGGCGATTTTCGACTTGGGCAACCATTCCTCGTATTATTACTACTCATTTACTATTATTACAGGAATTATTCTTACTGATTTTATAATTAATTAAATTTATAATATTTTTCTGATTATTTTATTTATCATTACCATGTAATAAATGGTTTCTATTTATATATTTTGATTATTAGATTTTAATCGTTCATTTTTAATTTCCCTCCTTTATTTCTGTCTTTTTACATTTATATAAATGATATATTCTTATGTAGTTGACTTATATGTTATTGCCTATGATAACGAATTTTGTTATATTAAATTGATTAATACTAATAATAAATAAGCAAGTAATTAGAAATATTTTTATTTTCTTTTGTAGCCTACTTATTATGTAATTAATAAATACAATTATTTCACAGAACAGCAGTCGGAAATTTTTTGAGGACTTATTATTCTCGTTTTATGAAATATTTAATGGGTAATGTCTAAATGCAAACATTTGTGATTGCATCCTCTTGACGCTTTGTCTAAGTATTATTCCGTTAACTATGGTGCTATAACGAACTATGGACTATTAACGAACTGCAGATATGAAACTTGTTCTAGAGAGATAATTCTTTTCTATATTTGGTCTTTATTCTCATATTCTACTACTCTTTCTCTATATTTTAATTTCTCAATGTTAATTTGTTATCCATAATAGTATTTTTGAATCACATCATGTTTTTAATTCAAACCTGCACTACTTAACATGGAGAGAGAGAGAGAGAGAGAACACTTTCTGTTGACCTTGAAATTGTATTAACTTCTCAACCGGTTTGCCCATAACCGTAGTCCCATTTATTTATTGGACTTATTACAATTTAAATAACAACTAAATCATTCGTAAATATTTTCCTATAAGACAAAAATTGCTGGAATAGATAAATATTTCAAAAATTCTAGGGATTCTTGTTTAAAACCAAAATGATTCCCAAAATAGAAGGCGTAGTAAAATTTGATAGTAGAAACGTTAAACCAGTTATACAATATGAGTTTTTTCCTTCACTTCTTTGTCTATGGAAAGACGATCTTTGTTAAAATTTTATATCGATCGTATAAAATCTTTTACTTAATTTTTTTCCAATAAATAATTTATCTACCAACAATTTCCATCCAATGAGTTTTCCTAGTGTGGAAATTTCACGAATGTTTCATGAATATTGAGTATCCGGTGAAACATCAAATCACCAATGTTGATGTGGCCAGGAAGAATCTTGAATGAACGGCATCCAAGGCCTGACTAAGGCAGGGGCATACGGGGCAGCTGCCCAGGGCCCCAACATAAGTGGGCCCCCCAAATCGATTAGAAATTTTATTTTACGTTTCCTTGTTTAATGAATGCTCTTCATTACTAAAGGTGTGAAGCAGAGGGGGCCCAAAAGAAGAGTTTGCCCTTGGCCCCAACTGGGCTAAGTCGGGCCCTGACGGCATCATTGATGTCTTGTGGGAAACATTAAACAGCACTTTTTTTAAAAAAAAATGCCACGGATTTTAATACTGGAACATCAACAAGTGTCAGTGCGCGAATTATTATCCCTTTGCTTCACTGCATTGCAAAAAGCCTATAGTCCCTTATCTGGAGCTTGCAGGCCTCCCCTGAGTGCAGTGTAAGACTCTAAATGTTGAACGGTCATGGGGGAGTGTTCCTGCTCTTTAAGTCCCTTATCTGGAATCGCCACCAATACTACTGAACTATTGATGGCACGAAACACGTTGTCTTGTCAGCGGAATCTCATCAATAGTTATTCGAATGGATGGACGTGTATGCATATGGGGATAACTTCATGGATACATAGACCTTACATGTCGACAGAAAACTGTTCATTTCTGCTTCGAATCTGAGATGGTAAAGGGGGAGGGGGTTAGTATTCAATTAAAGTGATATGGAACACTTGAAATTTCAAATATCTCTGATTAGTAACTGGCAGTCAAAAATGCTACACTTATTCATATCTCTTGTATATTTCAAGGGTTTTCAGCAATTTTAGAAGAACAAAGCAATTCCCAGAAGATCAATAATTGCTATCCAGCGGCTGTAGGAACACTTTTCTGACTTTTAATACTTTTACTGTCCATCTGAATGCCCCAAAATGATCATTATTGAATATATCTATGATGCTTAGGAGATTTCGTCCACATCACAATCCTATAGACTTGTGGTCTGCGCTGTGACATTTATTATGTGAATTGCCTCCAATATGTCTTAAGAATTTCGGAGGCAGACTCTACTTTTTTTAAAAAGGCTGCTAATTACTTAACTAGCAGTTAAGGAATTCTAAACATGACGATTTGTTTATGTGTTTATCATGTCAAAACATGATGTTGTTTTTGGGTTCAGGTTTTTGTCGTCAACAAAAACCCGTTCGCGAAAAATTGAAATTTTATTATCTGCACGAGCATCTCAAAAAATGAACTTTTAATAACACGATGCCATCCCGCTTACAAAAGCTCTGATTAAAAATAATAAGTTAATGACTACAGCGAATAAAACCTAGAAAAATGTCATTTTGAGCACGTGATTATATAAAATGAAATAAATAGGAAATGTGATATATTTTTTAAACAATGAAGGCGAGACAAAGTTTTTTTTTGGATCGTTTGTCATACTAAAATGACTCATTCGATGAAACAATTAAAATGAATAAAAATATATAATTTAACTCGCACGAGCACATGGTGCTTGGCCGTTCAAGAAATGATGTTCTGAAGTTATACATTGAAATATGTATAGCAGATTTCACTTTAATCTTTTATTTATGATGGCTTGTTGAAAAAATGAATGATCTGAAGTCTGAAATTTTTATTATGTAAGTTTCGTATTTTATTATCGTGTGATAACAGGATGTGGTTTTCGTTACGGGTTTTGAATAATTGAAGGCAACGAATAATTGAGACTCGAAATCGCGTAGGCAATGAATAAATCATAAGTGGCAAGATTCATCAACATCTTTTAATCGCATATATTTTTTACCTGCTTCTGCTAGTATTGTATTGTTATTGTGTGTGCTTCTTTGAAGGCAGATGCGTTTTTAATAAATTGGCCGACTTTTCCTAGTATTGTTTTTTCAAACTACTTAATGACTTAAATTAACGACGACAAAAAATGACTTAAAATAATAATAATGTTCTCACATAATAACTCGAAAGTTCCGATCGTAGATTGCATTTTTCTTTTTTTTATCATGTCAGAACATGATGTTATTTTGGGAATGAAGTAGAAAAAAATTCGTAGGCAAAAAATTTAAATTTTACTATCTGCACGAGCATTTCAAAAAAGGAGCTTTTAATAACTCGTTGCCATCACACTTGAAAAAGCTCCGATTTAAAAAAATAAGTTAGGTACTACAGGAAATAAAACCTAAAAAAAATGTCATTTTGAGCACGTGATGATATGAAATGTAATAAATAGGAAATGCGATATTTTTTTAAGCAATAAATGCGAGGCAATGTTTTTTGGGTCGTTTGCAATAATACCAAAGTGACTCGTTCACTGAAACGATCAAAATGAATAAAAAAATGTAATTTAACTCGCACGAGCACATGGTGCTTGTTCGTTGAAGAAATTATTTTCTGACATGATACATTGAAATATGCACAGCAGGTTTCATTTTAATCTTTTTTTTAAATCCTAAACTCCTTCCGGAATCATTCATGAAATTTGTATGAAAAGAATGGTTTACTATTGAATGCTACAAGCAGCTTATGAAAAGACACGAAGAAATTTCCAATTCTTTTAAAATTTGAATTAAACTTTTAAATCTACAACATAATGACTATACCTCTTCAAATTTAATAATTTTCGAATATTCTGGTATTACTTAAAAAATTATTTATAAAATAAATATAATACTCATTTTAGAAAAAATTAAATAAATAATCTCATGGTTACTATTTAAAAATAGATTTATAAAATAATAAAAGAAATATAATGAAAACTTTAGAAAAATTAAATAGATAATCTCCTGGTAGAGTGTTTAATAAGATATTTACATAATAAAATTAAAAATTATTGATAGTTTAATTGAATATTCAGGGCTATTCAGAGTAACTCATCCGATTTTAAAATTTTTAAACCTAAATTGAACAGCATGATCAACGATAAGTGAATACAACACAAAATTATCCATGCTTTAGATCATGAACAATAGCGATTCTGTATCGCTTAAGACGATTTTCAAAGTGGAAATAGTATAATGAACTTTAGATTTTTAGCGCGTGTTTTTGCACGGTATCAATCAGTAATTATTGTTCAGTATGACTTTTGTAAGGAATGCCAAACTTATTCAGTTACAGTGGGAAATGAATGGATGGATTTGAAAAGAAACATATGATGAAAATTTCAGTTTTATAAACAAAGCAAATTATATACAATATGAATACAAAAAATAGCACTATTTCTTCAATTTCTCCATTAATTCTTTGTTTAAATATCTATAATTTATTAACAGTTTCAATAATATACCTATAGTTACACAGATAATAAAATCAATATTTGCTATAACAAATGTTCATATAGTCTTGTTCTGATGAGTTGATAGGTGTGATGTATGATTTCAGACAAAATTGCATTGAGGTCAGAAAGCGATCCTAAACTGAAATTTTTCATATCTGGCTGAGTCTTTCAGAACAAGCAACAGAAGATATATTCTTACTGAGAAATAGAAGGCAGAAATATGTGCTGTGTTCAACGCAATGGTATTTATTTTAATCATATTATTTATCTGCAAAAGAGTCGTCCAATCTATACTTCTCTCTTTATCTTTCTGAAAGTCATCCGTCAGAATCTATAGTCGATTTTTATGTGAGAAAGTATAATTTTCCAAATGGTTTAAGGTTTTTCTTTCTAATTATTTAGAAGTGTATCTATTTTTTTGATATTTCTATAAACATTGCATGTAAAACATCATTCCCCTATAGCATATATTTTAATTTCATTCATTTTTTTATCACTAATAAAAATACGCAGGCTTAAATGAGCTGCTGGTGTGATTTATGATTTTTTTGCCATAAAGTGGGTCAAAATGGATATTTCAGTAGTTTTGAATTCAACTATTTGGCCTTCAACAGGCACTTACAGTAAATGAGTAAGCTGCTAGTTTTCATTTAAGCTATTTAGTGCTGTTTTTCCTATTGTGCTCTCCTATCAGGTGGATTACTCAGTGGCAGCCATTTTTCCCCATTAGGTTTGACTTGACGGAGTTTAAAAAGTGTAACTCTCTGTAATTCCAACAAATGAACAAGTGCCAGATTGTTTTGGTGCCCATTAACTGTCACATTAGAATCACCAAATGATAAAAGTGATTTTGCACAAGGTATAAATCAGTCTTTGTAAAGGATAATGAGCTTCTCCTCCTTGTCTATGAAGATTAACGCTCCAGAAGATCTGTGTAACGAATCCTGAACAGTTCCTTCTCCATGAAGATTATGGTCAATGATTAAGCATTCAATTGTTGTAGAGTCCTTAAATTGTTATATTAGGATTACCAAGGGATAAAAAATAATTTTGTCCAAAGTATAAATCAGTATATGTAAAGAATCATGAGTTACTCGTTTTTCTCTACGAATGTTATGGCTAGTGAACAAGTGTCCGATTGTTGCGGCGCCCATAAACTGTTGCATTAGAATCGTCAAAGTATTAAAAGTTATTTTTCGCATGGTATAAATCAGTCTTTGTAAAGAATAATGAACTTCTCCTTCTTGTCTATGAAGATTAACATTACAGAAGATCTGTGTAAAGAATCCTGAGCAGTTCCTTCCTCATGAAGATTATGGTCAATGAACAAGCGTTCGATTGTTGTGGCGTTCATGAGCTGTTGCATTAGGATCGCCAAAAAATAAAAGGAATTTTTCATGAGTTACTCATTCTTTTCTATGAAGATTATAGCTAATGAACAAGCGTGAGATTATTCTGGCTTCCAAGAGCTGTTGCATTAGATCACCAAATGCTTAAAGGAATTTTGCGCCAGCTATAAATCAGTCATTGTATAGAATGATATTGCTTTTTCTTCTCTAGGAAGATTAACATTCCAGAGGATCTATGTAAAGAATCATGAGAAGCTCCATCTCTATGAAGATTACGGGTAATGAACAAGCACGTGATTGTTGTGGCCCCCATTAACATTAGAATCACCAAAGTGATAAAAGGGATTTTGCCTAAAATACAAACCAGTCTATGTAAGGATCATAACTTGCTTCTTCTTCTCTATGAAGATTAATATTCCAGAGGATCTATGTAAAGAATCATGAGAAACTCCATTTCTATGAAGATTATGATCAATGAAAAAGCGTTCGATTATTGTGAGCCCAAACACTGTTGCATTAGGATCGCCAAATGATAAAAGGAATTTTACTCAAGGCATAAATCAGTCTTTGTATAGAATAATGAGTTGCTTTATCTTCTCTATGAAGATTCACATTCCAGAGAATCTATGTAAAGAATCACGAACAGTTCCCACTCTATGAAGATAATGGATAATGAACAAGCGCGCGATTGTTGGTGGCACCCATGAACATTAGAATCATCAAAGTGATAATAGTTATTATGCTAAAATAATAGTTATTATGCCAAAATACAAATCAGTCTATGTAAAGGATCATGACTTGCTTCTTCTTCTCTATGAAGACCATGAAAAAGAATCTTTGTTTCTTGTATATGATTTGGAGATTATAAAATTTACTTCATATATTATGACAATCAGTGTGTGAAACATCCAAGCACGACTTAAAATTCTTTTTAAGTAATGCATGAGGAATCAAGCATCACCACGATAACTTTTCGTATCTCGTTTCCGAAACGGATAGACTCCCTGTGATTAAAAGCAAGACTAGATAAGATATATTCACAGTGGCTTCACAAATTTCCTGGTGGCTTCCAGCCCCCAAAAGCTTTTTCCAATTCAACAGCGCATGCAATAGTCAGTGCGTCGTTATTTCTACGACCAACAATCTGAATTCCAAAAGGCAGTCCACTTGAAGTGTATCCAACAGGACACTGTGTTGATGGTAATCCCAGGACATTGAATATTGAAGTATAGCAAGTACTTGGCAGGAAATAAAACATCTCTGAATGATAAGGTGCAGTGACGGGTAGCGTCGGCATCAACAGAACACTATTGTCATCCAGAAGACTGTCGAATTCTTTGGTCCAGCATTGAAACAGTTCTTTATAGTGGGGTGCTTTACTCTTGTCGTAGAGCATAGATAACTTTGTCATGTTCAGTGCTGTAAGTGGACCGTTAGATAAAGTAGATTTGCCGAATAGAAACTTGACCAAATCTAGTTTTTCATTGATGTGCGTCCCTTTTCCTGCCGTGAGAACAGTTTTCAGGTCTTTCATGCCGCTTAATACGATATTGACGACGCATCTGCTGGCATCGTGTAAAGATGGCATGTTTATCTCTTTGGTTTTCGCATCGTATTTGCTCTTGAAGTATGTAACAGCCTGAGAAATAGAAAAAATATCTTTAATCAGATTTCAGTATGTTGAAAAAAAAAAACAAAATAAAAAATGCAAATCCATTAAAAATAGAATTTTATAAAAGTTGGCATTAACTAATTTTGGAGTATAATCGACATCTATAACAGCCGTCATATATTTTTGTTCACCTTCCGTAGCCATAAATGAACTCGATAACTGTGCAAATGGGTGGATAAATGGAATTAAGAAACAAATTTAGGGCCGGGATGGCCTGGTTGGTTGAACGTTGGACTCGTACTCTTTAGGTTACGGTTCGAAGCTCCCCGGCCAAAAGATTCTCCTAATGTGTGGCGACTGGCGTTCATTAAATCTGTTCGTGGTCTCAAAGTCCTCCATGACGAGAGTAATATCACTGGGGGTACTGGGTCAGAGGTAATCATTCTCTGTTCCAAGTCTAAATTACAATCTGAGATGAGTGAATGAATTTGCATGAGTGAAGTCCACCCCCCTAAAAAGGGTTGTGACGTGTGTGCAGCTAAGTCGCACTCTTGGCCCTAGATGGCTCTACTTGTAAAACAAAGAGACGCATTTCTTAGGCTTAAATCATCTGATGATCGTATCAGCGGGGGCTTGTTCCAAGGCAAGTGCCATGAGTCACAACACAGAAATAAATTTACAATAAGAATTATATGACACAAGCAAATTTTAGATCCTAATTGAGAAAACTTGAAAATGTATACACATTTATATATTTTTAAATACCAAGTATACAAAAAAATTTCAAATTTATAATTTTGGCGAATTTTTACTGTTTAAAATTCTCTGAGTGACCCGAAATATATATTTTTAGAATACATTTCCCCCGCTATCAATTCGTGAAAAGGTAATTAAAAACTCTGTTCAGAGAAAGTGCGTTTGTTTATAGTGTAGGCAGATGTCAAATTTTGAGCCAAATCTAACAAAGACTTGACTATCTCTTGGTTTGTACTTTCAGAAATCTATAAAGGCAATAATCCTAAAACGCAACTGTACCAAATTTTATATGGCTTTTTGTCACTGCAAATATAAATTTTGTGTCAAATTTTTATTTTAAAAGGTTGAAAAAAATTTGTCTAAAACAAGAATTCAATTTTTGAGTTTTATTAACGTATACCAAGGATTAATCTCCAAATAACTTGATAAAAATGACATGATAGATGTAATAGAAAATGCTTGATTTATGCCAAAAAGGATTAATCGCCAAATAACTTGCCAAGTATGACATGATACACGCAATAAAAATGCTAATTTCATGCCAAAAATGACTAATCGCCAAAACACTTTCCAAGAATGACACGATAGATATAGTAAGAATGCTAAATTCATGCCAAAAAGGATTAATCGCCAAATAACTTGCCAAGAGTGACTCGCTTGATGCAGAAAAAATGCTAAATTCACGCCAAAAGTCAATATTTCATTACTATTGTACGCCAATGCCATGTAAGGCATGGCGTATTTTTTAGAACGTATACGAGAAAGTTTTCTCCCATCATTTTACTATTCAAAAATGCATTTTATTTTAGAATTGATTCCAGAAGAAATTTTGTACAATATATTTTATTCGTTTTTGTACAATAACATTTAAAAAGACTTTTACACATCCATCTAAATACGATATATTTCATAACTGTGATCAGGTACAAAAATAATAAAGTGAAAAATGTATGCAAAAAAATATACTCACATTTTCTAACCCTTGACTAATATCTTTATTTACAGGTACTACCATAGTGCCACGGATATGCTTCATGTAATAAATTTTCAAATTTCTGAAATCCACCTTTAATGAAATGATAAAATTCATTATTAACAAGAGCAAAATCGGATTAAATTATTCTAGAGTTATTTAGAATGTCCGAAAAGCTGAAGCTGGAAGCTGCAAATAAGAGTTTCTGGTTTTTTTAAACATATGACAGATAGGATTCGTAAAAAAATTAATTTAACAAAAAAATCATGAAAAATTTAAGTATTTTGATCTTTTTTAAAAATTTTATTTAGAGAATTTTAACTCAGAATCAGGTTATTTTTCACAGTCATGAAAATAATTATACCTCTAGAATTCTCTAAAATTATTCTTCAATATTATAGCTGGCTTCAAACTTCATATTAATTATTCGTTAAAATCACCATTGATTCATGATTTGACAAGGATTATTTTAAGAAATAATTATTGACTTATGACTGATTCATGAATCGACAAGGATTATTTTTATTTTAAGTAATCACTGGTGACCTATGACTTTATTACATTTAATTTTAAGCATCATACTTTTTCGCACGTACTTAATAAACTATTGTCTTTCGATGATTAAAATAAACTATGCGACTGTCTCCAAATTTTTTAAAAATTAACCTCAGATTTTTCTTTATTAAACAATATTCTAATAAACTATAAGGCATTTTCTTTTTATTTGGCAGGCCATGGTGGCCCTGTGATAGGGTCTCGGCCCTTATTCGTAGGGTTTGAAGTTCGAGACTGAATTCCACCGAAGAACCGTCGTGTAAGGGGGTCTGTTGCATGTTAAATCCATCAGGGTCAAACGTTCTCCCGCTAGTGTGGTGTGGAGAGGGACGTGCTATCTCAGGTGTTGTTCTCGTCATCTGAACGTGGATTCAAAATGGCGAGGTCCATTCCAAACTAGCCCTTGCGTTAATTTACAATGGGACGTTAATATAGCTAACCTAAACTCTTTTTCTTTCGCTTGATAGCGAAATAATATTTAAATTTAAAAAAAAGCTGAATCTTGATTTAATCGTAGTTGATTAAGATAATTTATGGAAAATTAAAAGTTTGAATATTTAATTGTGTTTGTGTGCGTGTGTGTACATGCTTTCTGTCTTTTGTTCTTCTCCGTTTTCCGTTTTTATTTTCCGTATTATTATCCGTTTTGTAGATGGCATTTATTCTTACCTTTCAGCTCGCGGAATTTATTATTTTTTTGACTTATTCTTTTTTCTAAAGTAGACTCTCAAAAACCATTTTCGAATGGAAACTGAGCGAATAGCCTCAAAAAAAAATCAAAGTGCCGAGGAAATGGCTTACTATAACTATGGTTTCTTTCAAGTTAAAAAAAATCTTACAATGGCAGAGTTACATTTATCAGATATTAGTTCATCTAAATCTAGTTTTTTGGATCATTGAACAAAAGAATTCCCAGACAAAGAAAAGAAAAAAAAAGAAAGAAAGAGATATCAACATTACTAAAACCGCCGAAACAAAATTTATTCTGTAAGATGGCGTATTGCAGATTAAAACACGTCAAAATTTCCCTTCATTTGTTTTTTATAATACCTAAAACTATCACTGATTTTAAGTAATTCATGAAACCTAACTACATTTTTTTAGAATCGTATCTTAGTGTTATTAAATAATTTGAAATAGTAATTGGATTTTTTAATAAGTAAATAAAAAGAACACACATTGAAAAATAATGATGTTCAAAACGATTCTTCTTTTCCTTTCTTCCCTCGTTCTTTAACTTAGAACAGTTACAAAACTTAACATTTATCAGAATGAATGCTGTGATCATCCAATCTTAATCATCTTCAGTGAACGTGAACAGATTCGTGTGTATTTGATGAAGAAACGACGCTCCTGCTGCCATCTATATGTTGGTAAAAGAAATACAAAAATAAACTTTAAAAAACACAAGAATAAAATAATTGAACACTTACTTTCTGTCCGAAATTCATTGGTATTCCACTTTCGGAAGACAGGACCCTCATACTGACGATGAGATCCTCTGCGTATCTACACATGGGTCCCGTGTACAAGTAATTGGACATGCTTGGATCGGGTGCAGGGTGGCAGCCCAAATTCGGAACCAATCCTAAAATTAAAAAAAAAAAAATCAGTTTTCGAGAAGAAATGGTCAAATAAAATTTAGCTCAATATTTAATAAATGAATGAGCATTTATTTGTAATATGCATAGTGTATTTCATCAGCTAAGGCTCTAAACAAAAGTTCCTGATGATATCAAAGAAAAGTCAAAGCGTTTCATCAATCAAAACCCAGGTAGCACATCCTCTAGAATAATATAGTACAATATTGGGCGATATTATATGATATTAAACAATATTCCACAATATTAAACAATAATGCGAATATTGATCAATATTGTGCAATATCTGTGTACTACTAGGGAACAACATCATAACGAAGTGAACTTTCTAATGAATAATATTGAGTTGACATATGAACATGTATTTAACAACTTCCAAAATAATTTTTTCTATATTTATGATTAATTTAAATACAACAGACATACTTTAATTAACAAGAACCTTTAACAAGAAGTTATTACCATAACGAACAAAGCAAAAAAGTTAAAAGGTAATATAAAAATTTTTTAAATCAATTCCTACTTAGATAAGCAAAGAAGATTTTCATTTTAAATATGAATGAAAAATGTGTAACTAACACAAGCACAATTTAATTACAAAAGCACACAACTAACATAAAAGCAATTTATTTAAAGTGTGTACAGGAAATAAAACAAAAGAGCAAACCAATTCATCAAAACCAAGTCCGGATCTGTTGAAAATACATTTATCAACAATCAGAACACACTGCGCATGCGTGAATTTTCAACTCCTTTTGCGGTAACGCAAATGTATGAATTTTCTACTCTAGTTGGGGTAACATTATGCAGATTAGAAATTTTTAATACCCTTTATTATATTTTAATTTAATTCAAAAGTACTTCAAAATAAATCCGGAAAATCGATTAATTAACGAAGTTTAATATTAAATTCATCAAATAATAAGAAAATAAACAGAATCGAAAACATGTTAATCCTAACCTTATGAGCATAAAAAAAACTGAAGTTTTTTTATATTTGGCAGTGGGGAAAGCATTTTTGGTGGGAAAGTTAATTTTTGCTATTTAGAAATGTATCATATAACACTGGTAGTGATGGCAGATACGAAACTCAGATAAGCCAAAACCATCAAAGCTTGGCAAAATATTTCGATATAAGTTAGAGATTTTAATAAACGACCGTTTCATGGAAATTAAGCACCATTAATACTAAATCTATCAAAGTCAGAATATTATTGGCAAACAAAACCAACACGTCATTTTCCTTGGCATATTGAAAGTGTTTGAAATCAAAATCACAATGTCATAAAATGGAACCGTAAAAATTAGTGATCTTGCACTTTCTTTTTTCTAAGTAACAATGAAAACATCTGGAAAATTATAAATAGTATGGCAGTTCGCTTGTTACGGATGCAGAGCTGCAGCAATCCCTGTAATTATTGTAAAAGCTTGTTTCTTCCATTTTTAAGCCTATTTCGTTATTCTTCTTCATAAAAAGCTCGTTGAACACCAAAAATGAAAAGAGGAAAAAATCTAAATCTGCTATCTCAAATTTAATATTATCATATAAGAACAATATTATTATTAATGCATTGTTTGTCTTAATTATTTTAAGTTCCTTTATTAAATTAAACAGGCTTGAAACCATCATGTGACTATTATAATACGCATGCGTCGGTATATCGAGAATCGGGTACATGGTGGGGTATTCGTGCCAAGTTGTAACTTCTTGCTGGTGATAAGTCAACAAATGTGATAGTCATCTTTACCATTTTCTAATAACCCTAAAAGCGGAAAATCGATGCTACAGAAGAGATAAATCGCCAAATTTCTACCCGTTTATTTTGTGGCTCCAAAAACCTTAAATCAATACATCATGTTCTCACATGATAAAATATTTTAACAAAAAAAAATATTAGCAATGTTACCATCGACTTTTGATTTAAAAATTAAATTTCTATTTTTAAATGCTTTTTTGGCAATAAATCGCAAAATATGACAACCTTCTACATTATTTTCTATTTAGCCTACAGGGGAAAATTTTATGCCACAAAAGCAATAAATCGAAAATTTATGGCCTACGCATTTTGATGCTTCGAAAACCTCAAACCAAAACTTCATCATGTTTTCAGATAACAAATAATAATAAAAAAATAAACAAAAGATTAACATGAAATCTGCCATGCATATTTCAATGTATCATGTCAGAAGATCATTTCTTAAAAGGCCAAGCACCACGTGCTCGTGAAAGTGAAATTATATTTTTATTCATTTCAATGGTTTCGTCGAATGAGTCACTTTGGTATAGCAAACGACCCAGAAAAACTTTGTCTCGCCTTGATTGTTTAAAAAAATATCCCATTTCCTATTCATTTCACTTCATATAATTAAGCGCTCAAAGTGACATTTTTCTCGGTTTCATTTTCTGTAGCCATTAACTTATTTTTTTTAAACCAGAGCTTTTGTAAATTCGTTAGTAACGCGTTATTAAGAGTTGATTGTTTTTCAGATGCTCGTGCACATAATAGAATTTCTATTTTTCGCCTACGGATTTTTGTTGACGCCAGAAAATCTCATTCCCAAAACAATATCATGTTTTGACATGATAAAAAAACAAAGAAAAGATTAACAGAAAGTGAATTAATAAGAAGGAGGTACTCATGCTGGCTGCTGAAAAATCAGGCCTGGAAACCAAAATTCGTTCACCATGCAATATTAAAGGCAAAAACGTTTTCCTCCTATTGAATTCAGCAGTGACTAGGCTGCTCTTACTTGCAGACCAGATTTGGTGTATAATTAACTATATGTCTTTCTTTCACAATTTTACCCCCCCCCCCTCCTACTCCCCTTCTTCTTGTACAGATTACCATTGCTGTCCTCTGTGTTTTTCTTCGTTTTTCCCTCGTTAACTATCAATTATTCTGGATTTTTTTATTACTCCAGAGATATCTCATTTATTTGATTATTCATTCTTCTTTTATTAGAAATCACTAACTAAGAAAAAAAGACAAGGCAATAATTTTATAAATTACAATGGGAAATGTTAAGCTATTTAGAGGTAAAGTGCTTTTTACGATTACATTACAAAACGGAGAAAAATGTGCTATTCTCACTTCTAATCAAATCATTCGCCTCTGTACGGACGATAAGAATCTACATGAATAGTACAAAATGAAATAAATTTCTTTTTAAATATAAGTTTTTAATTTATTCTTTTATTTTTTATTCATGCTATTACCTTAGAATTTGAAAAATTGTTTTTATAATTCTGGCCTTACCCATGGTAGGCTTGTGTCCAAACAGCCCCGTGAAGTGGCATGGAACTCGAATACTCCCCAACAGATCATTTCCTAATCCAAGAGGAGAACCAGCGGCACTGATCAAGGCACTTTCTCCCCCTGCAATGAAAAAAGTAATGTATTGTTAACCTTTTTGTCTACATTTATCATGTGATAATTTGCGTCATTTCATTTTTTTACTTGTAAGTTGCAAACTTGATGATGATTGATTGATTGAACACTGAGTGAAGAAGTGCTTGAGCCCCAGGATTAGGTAGTTTTGTGCGGTCGTAATACAGCTTTTACCAATCCCCCGGAGGGGCACTTCGTAATTGAGAATGAGATGCTTCTGGCATGGCGGTTAGATCTCGTCACTCTGAAGGGTACACTAGCCGGTAGGGGTTTGATCTTCCCATCGACGACGGGACCTACTTCCTACGGAAAGGGTTGTGCCGTGGCCGGTGATGACAATTAGAACTCAACCACAGTTCCTGTCAGTGTTGCTGTTTCAGTAGTCCGGTCATTCAGATTTATTGTTTGATTCTGTGTGCCTTCGTGACGGGTCTGAGAGTCTGGTATAAACATATGGTAAAATATAAGTGCATATCGCAATGTTTTTTACTGCTTGTAGGATTATTGGTCCGTAACTGTTAAATCTGTAGTAGTAGCGGCTGTTAAAAAAACTTTTATTACAAAAGTTGTTCTTTAGGACTAAGAAATTGTGTACCTGATTTGAATTATCTTCCTGTTCTTAATAATAAAGGAACTATAGGGAATTGGAAATTTCATCTGCCCATTTTTACTCCCTTTAAACTGAGTGCTTCGTTGATGAACTTGTGGTGAAAGCTTCATAAGCCAGATAACATCTACCGTGCACAAGTAATTACTTTTGTATAGAGGAGACGTTAATCGACTATAAACTCTAATGTTGCGATTTTTGACCTTAACAACCATTTACCTATAATGGTGACCCACCACCTAAAATAAGCAACCTTCGTACAGCTGTTGTGGCACCCTCTACCGGCAGCAAAAGGCGTCAGGCACATTAGAAACTACAGTCTACATCACCACCAAAAACTCACCCACACCCCCGCCATAAGTTTGATGCAATTATATCGTTAGCCTCACCACCAATTTTCTGGTGGGAGAGTATGCGGTGAAAGCTTCATAAATCAGATAACAACCTCTGTACACAAAAATTTGCTTTTTGCATAGTGGTTATGTTACTAGTCTACAAAATTAAATAGAAAGCTGCGAGCTCAGTCAAAGGAGAAAAACAGGCATTCTCCTCAAAAGTATCCGAGATTTTCTTTTCCCCCATCTCGGGGATTGAAAACCAAGCAAGCGAACAAAATCAGTAAAGATATCTGTAAAAATATCCCCGATGTCCTGCCATAAGAATCATTGAACAATCTGGCATTCTTAAAGCAAGAGTTAAGTAATCCTACGATTACCTTTCAACGTTGACATATCTAGATACTTTTTAGCATCATGTCATAAGCTTTCGACCAGTAAGTTTCCACCATTGAGCATTCGCGTTGGAAGACGGCTGTTACTCTTCTGCACAAAGATTAAAAGAGTTGATTTTATTTGTGTGGATATGTGACAACAAAACACGAATCATTACAACATTTTTTAATTAATTAAATTATAATTTTCATATTTAACTTTCTGTGTACTTGAATACCAACTGACACTTCTTCCCAACAGGTGGAATTTTTAAACCCCTGTAAAAGTGATGCCTCAAAATGAGGCAATATAAAAGGTTCACCACCCTAAAGCCAACAAGAGAATTTTTAATAGGCACATTGGTTGACACTATAAAAAATGCTATGCTTGTTGATTTGTTCAATAGCATTCAACATGCAAATTAAATGTAGACTATCTAAAATATAATTTTTTACAAGTTAAAAATTCAATCTTGTAACTTATATTATTATTTGTTATGGGGTTTGCCATGGACAATCTTGCTGAGGTAGTCAGCGATTGAAGCCTAATCAGCGTCTCTTGTTTTGTAATAGCACCAACTACGATCAAGAGTACAACTTTGGCTACTCACTCATCACATTCGCTTGAGCAGCCCCTTTTAACAGGGGGGGGGGGGCATATCCATACATGTTACGGATAGAACACAGAAGACATAATATACCCGAACCAGGGACGCCAAATTTACAGACCCTTTTTACAGAAGTGCACATTCACACACCTTGCAAATAGAAGAACAACCATACCCAAAACAGGGACGCCAAGATTACAGACCCTTTTTTCAGGAGGTACATTTACACACCATACAAATCGAAGAACAACCATACCCGAACTAGTGGCACCCGGATTACTGTGCCTTTTTACAAGGGGGCACATTCACACACTTTACAGATAGAAGACAGAAGAACAACCATACCCAAACCTGGAAGTCCAGATCACAGAGAAAACGCGCTACCTTATGCTAGTAACTAGTTTGATAAATACAGGTTGCTCTTATTTAACTTCCCTGTTCGTATAATAATGCCGCTTTTAAAACGTATTAATCATGATACAAGTAACTCCATGTTTCTAAAAAGATAACAGCGGTATCGCTTCTCTTCTGGAATTGAAAATCTTGGAATCGGTGTTTGAACCTCGATGGTATGACAAAATGTTGTAAGCAAAATTTACTCACCGCTACTGCCCCCGCTGGTTCTATGGGTGTCGTAGGGATTGCACGTCTTCCCGTGTATGAGGTTGTTCGTCTCAAAGTGCATGCCCATCTCGGCGCTGTTGGTCGTTGCTATGACAATGGCCCCAGCTTTCTTCATGAGGGCCACACTCGGGGAATCGTCCCCTGCTTTTAAATCGGCGAAAATCTTGGATGCACCAGTACACCGAAGGCCTGGAAAGAGAGGTATAAGCGCTTTTAAACTAGCATGTTTAACAGTTTCTAAAAGTATAATTAGCTGACTCAGATAAAATCCTATATTTTTCAGTTCCTACTTTTATTTATTAGTATTGGATTATATTGTATCAACCTGATATTTTATATAACCTGATACAGTCTAAGAGCATCAGGTACTTGATTACTAGACAACCGACTCTAAATAAGTTAACCATTAACTGATTGTTGTAATAACAATTAATAAAAAGGAACATATTTTACCGAAACAAAGTATTTTTTTTTAAAAAAAATATGCGTTCTTGGAAACAGAATCGTTTAATATTTACGTTTTATGTGCATTACAGAATATTTTTCATAATTTATAAAATCTCATAAGAAATACTGTACAAAATTTTCACTGATTCATCATAAAACTCATTTTAAAAATTTAATTTCAAAAAGATTTATATGACATGAGTGGCAATAGTTTGTTTTATTTTGGTCTATAAATATACTTTCAAAAAATTTGTCGAAATTTTCTTCAATCCTTTGGTCCTAAAGAATTATGTTCTGAAAAACTTTCTTGAAACTTGAATCTTTAAATAAATAAAACGTTTCTATTAACGTTTCTTAAATAAATAAAACGTTTCAAATCTAAGCGATTTATGGAGTTTTGAACGGGAAAATTTAGAGCAATCACCATTTTCCTAATTTTAGGTCAATGTCTTGAGAAACCCTGGGCGTTAATTGAGGCATTATCTTTGACATTTTCTATGAAGGTCAAAAATCATCCGTTAATAGTGAATAGTGGTATTCGAATTTTCATAAATCATCAGTTATACTGACTGATTGAGTTGATTGAAGTGCAACTCTTTTTATTTAAAATATTAATGTCTCAAGAACATTTGGTTAAATAAAATTCACATACCAAAGGATCCATATAAAAATGAAATATTCATAATATATTGGAGCAATTTTAAACTCAAGTTACGTATAATATAATAATCTACTTCATTCAAATAATTTTATTGCATAAATTTCTATTATTTCTATTATTAGATGATTTTCTATCAGCCAGGTTACAAATCAGCTGTTGGACCCTCAATGGAAAGGCTATATATTAAACTATGTTTGCCTAAATAAGACTGATTTATTGTGTAATTAATGGTGGAATTAATTAATAAAGAAAGAAAAAGAAAGAAAAAAAACCTCCTAACTACCTAATTTATAAATTAAAACATTTTTATTGTTGAAAAAATTATGTTTTGAATTTTAACTTAATGTAAAAATCATTTTTGTGCAATAATATTTTCGAAAATGTCGAAATTTTCTTAACTATTAATTAATTAAAATTCTTAAAAAAATCACTCCGTGATGCACATTTCCGGCCTCCAAGGTATACACATGCCAAAGCTTTAATCGAGCGGTCTGCTTTATAAACGTTCAATACACACACACATTCAACTGCATGATAAGTATTGTATATAAATGACTGAAATGGCATGGCATCCATTTTTATATACAATATAATGAAACAGAGAATTGAATGCCATTTTATAAATAATTTAATAATTAGAATGAAATATATATGAGCATGACCATTTATGCTCGATCAAACTTTAGTATTACCTTAATAATTTTATCATTCTTAGAATTTCCAATTTTTTATAATATCAGGAAAAAATATTTTTTAATAATTAATAAATTATTTAATTAATTAATACTTCTTATTAACCTACTTTTGGTTCCTTCTCTTATTAAAGATTTTCACCTTAGTACCTGTCTGGAGATCCTTATTAGAATGAGAAATCCGTCCAAGAATCGGTTAACCCTCACACTATACACCAGCCCCGAAAGGCCGTCCAAGTGTAATGGTAATGGGCAGTTAAGGGAGAGGGTTCAGTTTCAAATTAATTATGCGTAATGTGAAGCAGGCTATCACTAAATATATCATCGCTTTACGTCCTGAATTCTTTGTTTGAAAAAGAAACCCGCCATAAAACAGCCCATTAGTATAGAACTTGCACGACTCGGTTTGTAGTCAGAAGATTAATATAACAAATACTGTTATTTTATTTATGAACCTGTTGTTTGTGTGTTGTGACTAATGATACGATCAGCAGATTTTAAGCCTAAGAAATGCGTCTCTTTGTTTTTACAAGTAGCGCCATCTAGAGCCAGAGTACGACGAGCTACACACACGTCACAACCCTTTTTAGGGGGCGGACTTCATTCATCCATCTCGGTTCGTAATTTAGACCTAGAACAGAGAACGATCACCTCTGACCCAGTACACACCCAGTGATATTACTCTCGATATGGAGGACTTTGAACAGATTATTTGAACAGATTTCACGAGCGCCAGTCGCCATGCACTCGGGGAATCTTTTGGGCGGTGAGCTTCGAACCCGTAACCTAAGGAGTACGAGTCCAACCCTCTATCAACCAGGCCATCCCGGCCCCATTCATGAACCTAAATTAGTTAAGAAAATTACAAGATTAATCTCTTATCCACAGCACTGAACCGATTTCATCAGTTCTTTTTTCAAGAGAATGCTCATGACCTCTACAAACGCTGTCATTCGTCACTTGAAAACATTTCGAAACTCCAGTAAAGAAAAAGAAATTCGAGGAAGTTGTGAATTGCGAATTAAGGAAATTTTTAAAAATCTAATATGAAGAAATAATGCAATTTAAATTGCCTTCTCTTTCGTTTTGAACAGCCGAATTTTCAAATGACCAACTCATTATCGTCCAATTAATGCATCTCAAGAGACAGCAAAAGTCGGTCAGAGCTCAAGGTCATTAAGTCGCTGCTAACGGAGCTTTCAGGACGCCTTTAATTGACGCTTTGTTCTGAATGAAAGAAGATATCAAATAAATAACGTTTTTTTATTTGATTTTTTGATAGTTTTCCTTAGGTATTTTTCCTAATAAAATAGCAACATTTTGTTTTTGATTCATATGATTAACGAATTTGGCATGTGACAGCTCGATGTAAACAAGGAAAATGACAGCTCTTGAAATGTGCACCGCCACGTGAGTTATTTATAAGATCTGCGTCATTCAAGAGGATATCAATAAAAATTTCGCACTCTTTCAGGAAAATTAACCTAATAGTGTCTAACATGGTGCTAAAAATTGAATTAATGAACTTTCCCGTTAGCCGGAAGCAAGCGAAAAATTGCCAAAGAATGATGAACTCTGTCAAATTTCTTACAGTGATTTCAAAGGGAAAAAACGCCAAATAATATAGAACACCAAATTTCTTACAATGATTTTAAAGCGAAAAATCGTCAAACTTTGTAGAATTCCGTCAAATTACTTACAATGATTTTAAAGCAAAAAATTTCCAAATAATGTAGAATTCTGTCAAAATTCTGACTGATTTCAAAGGGAAAAATTGCCAAAGAATGTGGGATTCCGCCAAATTTCTAACAGTGATTTTAAAGTGAAAAATTACCAAGTAAAGCAAAATTCCATCAAATTTCTTACAGTGATTTTAAAGCAAAAAAACACCAGATAATGTAATTTCGCCAAATTAGTTTGACGATTTTTCGTTTGGCTAACGGAGAAGTATCTGAAACAACTTTCTACTATCGCTTAACTGCTAGCATAATAAACACGGGAGATGTAACATAATATTAGAAAATTCTAAAAAATATTGCATTTATTGTATAATTCTACATCGTGTCCCTTTTAATATTGAAATTATTTAAACTCAATGAAGTCAGGTTAATAAAGTTTTGAAATTATATTTGTCTGTCTACGAATCCAATAAGTACAAAATGAATTGAGCTAACTGGATGAAATTTGTTATGTAATATTAATTTAATTTTGCAGATTTCTTTTTATCCCTCAGGCCGAACACTAAAGATTTCGATAAATAAAAAAAATTAAACTTAAAAAGCTATAGGAATAATATACCATTCCCATTTTTATAATCAGAATACTAAGTTTATATGAATCAAATCTGCTAAATGGCTGAATTTCTGTATATTTACAGATATATGAATGTAATAATTCAATAATGGAATGGTCTCTGGAAATGCTCTCGCATAATCTATGTAAATAAAAATGAATCGTCAAATGTGTTACTAAATGCAAAACTCGAGAACGGTTCGATCAATTCTGCCATTTTTTTTAATATTTTCTTTAAGACAAGAGGAAGGTTATTACAAAGAGAAAAAACGAAAAAATTGGGAGAAAAATAGTAAAAACGACACTTTTCTTACTTTTCCGCAAAATATTCACTGTCCCCCCTCACCCTAATGAGATTAGCCTTAACATGTTGTCGACCGATTATTTCAAAAGATTCTGTTTATTTTCTTAGTGTTTGATGCATTTAAAATTAAACATGTTAATTAATCGATTTTTTCCGGTTCATTTTGAAGTATTTTCGAATTAAAATAATGGAGAATACAGAAAACTAAAAAAAAAAAAATTTAAATCTGTATTGCGTTACCCTAAGTGCCGTAGAAAATTCACAAATGTGTAGTGTGTTGTAATTGTTGACAACTGTGTTTTCGTTTCAATCAAAAGTTTAAAAATTATGTGTATGATATTGTTGTTGCTACCTCAATCTCGAAAGTAGACTTGACTTGATTTTAAAGAAATACGGACTTTATTTGCTGTTTTGCTTTATTTCAAGTGAACACAGTAAATAAACTGTTTTTAGGTTATTTGTGTGCTTTTCCATGGATGCGAAGTCATGGGTAAAAGCTAGTCTATAATAATCTTGTCGTTCTAGGAAAAAACGTACAATAATTACGAAATATTAACTCTTCGCATGAATTTAGCAGTTTTACTGAGTTTATGGTGTCGTCCTTGGCGGGTGTTTAGCGATTAATCCATGGCATGCCGTTCAATTCAAAACAGTTATGAGTTATTTTTGTCAGAGACAGTTACACAGACAGACATATATTTTGTAAAAATGTGTTTTTAAACTTAGGGAAATTTAAAGCATGCAGTTTATTTAAAATCTTGAGTTCTAATTGTTGGACGATTACTACTTTCTCTATACTACGCATTGGAGAAAGTAAAAATCTGAAATCTAAACTGTGTTTCCTCAAGTCTAAACAATAGTTCTTAAGGCTGTATTAAATGATCATTTCTTTGATGATATCTTATATAATGACTAAATAGGAGAATAAGAGACATACAAAGTCATTGTGGGCATTGCAATCTTGGTCAAAGCCATGTATACCAACGTATAATTGATAATAACTGCGATTCGCGCAGGAAACATCGTTGAATTTATCTCTATAACAGAAACGATTCTTTCCTAATATAAATCTTTCCTTGTTTCTCCATTTCTTCCTACTTAAGTTTCCGTCCCGAGTAAACGTTGAATAAATATCGGTTTGGCATCGTTTCGTGAAATGGAAATGGACAATGGTAAAGGAAATGATGCATAATTGGACATATTTACATAATTTAGCTTTGAGCTAAACTAAAACACTGAGTATTATCACTAAATTGAAAAATTCATTACAACCGAATAAAAAACTATGATTGAAGTAATGTATTAACTAAAGCATTTTAAGAAATCAAGATATTTAATTTTAAACAGAAAAAAATTTAGATTTTCATGAACTTTAATAAAAAAAAATGTTCAGATAAAATTCAAAGAGAGGAATAACGCAGAAAGATGACGACGACGTGTCCACTTTATGACGGAAAGATACATGGGGTAGCTTCTGAGGGTATGAACCCCTGAGCAGGGCCTGACTAAGGTAGGGACATACGGGCAGCTGCCCTGGGCTTCCACTCATGTGGGGGGCCTTAAATCTAATAGAAATTTTATTTTACGTTTCCATCTTTAATGAATGTTCTTCATTACTAAAGTAGTAACGCAGAGGAGGCCCCACTAAAAGTTTTTGCCCCGGGCCCCAACTTGACTAAGTCGGACCCTACCCCTGAGCACCCGAGGGCAGAAATTTGACTTCTAGCTCATTTGAGGACAACATACACACACTCATTTGCTCAACCCCCTATTTAAAGGGGGCCAAATTCACACACCTCATAGATAGTACACAGAAAAACATCCATGCCTTAATCGGGGCTCGAACCCGTGATGCCCAGCTCACGAACGGCGGTAAGTGGAAAGATAATTTTGTTATATCATATTGGATTTTTATACCATGTAAAGGTGATAAAAAATGGAAATACTTGTTTTGATTTACTCAATTTAACTTGAGCTTATTAAAACCATTTATTGACATCTGATGCAAAATCAAAAAAAGGTATAAAATTTGAAATCTAAAAAATATAACTTCGTTTTAAATAGAAAACTTTTTGATTCTCATTAAGCGTGTTAGATTGATTGCATTTTCTAATGGCACTTGCTATGGAAAAGATCGCCTACTCAATCAGCGATTTGAAACCTAGGGTGCGTCTTGTTTTAAGCAGCGCTAACTAGGGCCAAGAGTAGGTTTAAGCAACTCTCGCATCACATTTGCTAGCTCAGCCCTTCTTCGCAGAGGAGAGAATTCATACTTCTCACAGACAGAACAGATGAATAACAACCCTCCCCGAACAGGGACTCTAACTTGGGACTCCCTGATCTCGGGGAAGGCATACAACCCGCGTGCCAAGAAGTGGCATGCTGATTTTGAACCCAAGTATTAAGTAACAATGAACATATTAATTGTTTTTTTAAATTCTTCTTTGGTTTCTAGAAGGATTTTAACACATTTCTAAAGTTGTGTAATAGTGGACGTTCTTGATTTAATGTAATTCGATTTACTTGGCTTAGTTGCATACCCATCATGTATGAAAACCTGTTTTCGTAATCGAAATCTCTTTAGTTCTGAATCGTGTCTAATTGAACCAGACTAGATTCCAATCCTTCCTTCCACATCTTCAAGTCACAGAGCGAGTGCCTTTTGATATCGGGTTTTACATCGACTAATTTGTTGGAATAGATTGGGAAATTTCCTTAACTGCACGTAATAAACCATTTTTTTATGATCGAAGTAATTTACGTTTATTAAGTGCTTGTCAGACCTAAATTTAAGCATACAGCAAATTAAAAATAATCGATACAAAGAAACAGAATTAATTATTCAATTTCTACTATTATTTCACACTCCCCCTATATCTCTCTTGTTCAAACTTTCAATTGTTAATAAAAAGCTTTTTATTCATCCACTCAAGTTCAAATACATTTTTAAAAACTTGTAGTGGATGACACGTGGTGTTAAAGCAGTTTTTTAAAAATATTAATTTTTTAATTTGATTAATTTTTTTATTATTTAATGACTAACATTCCCGCCAAAAATCTTCATTTTCCAGCGCCAATTGAGTAAAACTGAATTCCCTCCCCAACGCTAATGAAGTTAGACTTAACAAGTTTTTGACCGATTATTTCAAACAATTATGTTTATCTTCTTAGTTTTAAAATGAAACATTGTTAGTGAATCGATTTTTCGGGTTCATTCTAAAGTACTTTTAAATTAAAAAAAAGCAGTATAAAGGTAATTAATAATTTCTTATCTATATCGCGTTAATCCAACTGACGTAAGAAAATCACATATGCGAAGTGTGTTCTGGTTTATTTAACGGATACGGACTTAATTTTGTTTTAGTCAGACAAAAGTTTTGGATAAATTAATTATATTAATTGCAATTATTTAATAAAAAATAACTAAAATAAATTTTTTCTTTGTTGACCTAAATTTCAATAGACATTATTTTTTTAAAAATATAACTTGTTTACAAATGATACGCATATCATAAAATCATAACAGAGTAATATCTACAAGTGACACTCAAATGAAATTAATTATTATCTTCAAACTCGCCAAGCGTAAAGACAGTGAGCGTTCTATACTTCCAAGTAAATTATTGTAATGAGATATAAATTCTGGACGTAATTAAATGAAAACAAAATTTGATGCAAAATTACATCTTTAATACAAATATTACATACAAAATTTTATTTATTTAAGCTGCTAAATTTTTGAGCGTTTACATGTATGCGAAATTGCAGACTTGAAGGCGGCCGATGTTAAGAAAGCTTTGGGTTCAGAATTCGATAAGAGCAGACAATTTAGATGATAAGGCTTCATATCAAATTTCACTTATTCGAGGCGTTCAACTTTCGAGCTATCGCGTTTACACGCAGACGAAAGTAAATATTAGCAGACGGTCGGCCCCAGGACTGATTTGATAAAGAATGTGACAGCGATATACACACAAGATACTGAAACTATGTACAGAATTTTATCTATCTAGATCTCTACATGCCTTAGCCGTCATGTTCACTTGCGTTCACAGTTAGTTTAATTGTCTTATCCACTTATATTCCGAATAGATATTCAAAAGCATGGTTTGTTTCAAATTTCGATGCAAATCTGAATATTATTTCTGTAAAGAACAACTAACAAATTTTAATTGCATCTCTCAAAGACTAAGCCTATCATTTGGATACAAAAACAGGCAGGCATAATTTCAAAAATTTGTTTCTCGTATTTCGAGAAAGTATGAAAAATCTCGTATTTGAATTTTCTGATGATTATTATACTTTCTTATCGTATACGAGAAAGTAAAAACCTATAAAAATAATATTCAAAGCTCTTTTATTTTCCTTGTTTTAAAGGCCGGGGCAACCTATTCGGCTCATGATCCGTAGGGTTTCGGGTTCGAGACCCAATTCCGCCCAATAACCGACGTGTAAGAGGGGTTTTGTTGCACGCTAAATCCGTCAGGGCCAAACGGTCTCTAGCTGGTGTAGTGTGGAGACGGAGGTGCCAGTTCAGGTGCCGTAATCGTCATCTGACTTCGGTACAAAATTACGAGGTCTTTCCCAAAATGGTCCAAAATAGAATGTTTCTTTACAACGTGACTTTAATATAACCAAAACTTCTAGCTTTAAATACAAGGAATTCCAATTAAAAAGTCGGAAATGATATAAAATGATCATTGTTTGTGTGTGCGTGCGTGCGCTTGTGCGTATATATATATATATATATATAAAGAGGTGAGTTAGAGACCGAGAGAGAAGTGTCGTGATTGTTTCAAACCGGTTTAAACTGGCCAATGTCTTAAATTAGTTAAGACAAATGAAGACTTATAAAATAATAATGTTCTCACATGATAACTTGAAATTTGCGATAGTAGATTTCTTTTTCTTCCTTATTTTTATTACTGCATAACTTCTTCTAGCTTATATATAAGGTTGATTTTCATACATTGGCGGAACTAGCCATCCTTTTATGTATTCAGTGTTCTCGATTGAAATCTTTGAAGAGTGTATGTTATTTGTCCAAAATTGAACTAGTATAATCTGTTTATTTTCCAAAAGAAATCTGGCATAAGTCATATCTAGTACAAGAGATTCGGGTTTTTTTCTTCTTCTGTGGAACAGAATTTGACAGAAATGTCTAGGCAGCAAGAACTTTGAAGACACAAAATTGAACAGATGCACATGGCAAAAATAATCACACACGCACGCACATTGCAACATGAAATAATATAAAAAAGTGAAAGAAAATAAAGAAGAGGAAGGGATATTAAAGAAAAAGAATCATTTCCAAAATCATATCTTTGGATTCATCTCCAAATTCGGAATTCATGAAATAGTTATACATGTATAAACTTTCATTCTTTTATTTTCAATTTTTCTAGCTGATAAACAAAGTTTTGGCTCTCGACTGATTTTTGGAAGAAAAAAAACCCTTATCGTTTTTCTAAATATCGACGCATGCGTAATCTGATAGTCTCGTGATTCTTTCAAAGCGGTTTAAACTGGTTAATGACTTAAATTAATTAAGACAAATAATGACTTATAAAATAATAATGTTCTCACATGATAATTTGAAATTTGTGACCGTAGATTTCGTTTTCTGTTTCTTATTTTTATAACCACATAATTTCTACAAGCTTATCTATAAGGTTGATTTTAATACATTGGCAGAGAATGCAATGTTGCGAAATTTTTGATTGAAAAACTAGTCACCATATCTGTTATACAGCTATAATTTGATCACTTGCCCGTACTTACCTTTCACTAGCAGAAGGACTTTCACGGAGAAAGGAACACCTAAGAGAGGCTTCAGGTCTGCGAGCTGTTCTTTGGTATACTGCTCGGAGGCAATGAGAGAGTCTGCCTTCCTCGCTTCTTCCATGGCATCCAGAAAGCAGCGATCGACCGTTGCGTTGATGTAGGGTTCCACTTCGAGGATTCTGTTCACGTAGGCTTGGACAACATCTTCGGATTTAAGCTGAAAAGGAAGGGGAATGCTTTTAAAGCAGAATTTAACCCTATGCTTATGTTAGCTTTTACATTATATATCAATCCCTTCTTGTATTCTCTCTTAAAATGTCATCTAGTTTGAGCATGTTAAACTCCTTATTCACAGCGAATAACTATGTAACAGTTTATGACAAAATTTGTAACTTAAGTCTGAAGTTTTTCCTTTAAAAAAATGTGTAAATTGGTACTATAAATTATTTCCAAAATCACATAGAATCGTATTAGTTAGAAGTGATAATTTATATTCATTAAAAAAAGATTTCAATCAAATCCAAAATTACCGATATCCATTTTGAGTAAATTTTGAAAATAATTGCATGAAAAACATTAAATTAAAAAATGACAGTAAGCAAGAATAATTACTCTTTTATCTCCATTTTTAAAAACACATTATTTAAAAAATTACTTATTTTTTTATTGTGGTTAACTTAATCTTTGTTATGGTTCATTTGGATTGAGATAAGCATTTGAATTTGATTTTCTTAATGTACTCAATAAAAATAAAGAATTTCTTTATTTATGTATTATCGTGTGAGAACATGATGTATTTTTGGTTTGCGGTTCTTGAAGCATCAAAATGCTTAGGCAACTAATTGGCCATTTATCCCTTTGGAGGCATCAATTTTTCGCTTTTCAGGTTATTAGAAAATAATGCAGAAGGTTGTGGTTGTCACATTTGGTGATTTATCATCGAAAATCACTTAAGAATAGAAATTAAATTTGTAATTTAAAAGTTTAAGTCAATAGCAACGTTGTTACATATTTTTGTGAAATTATTTTTTATAATGTGAGAACATGATATTGTACTAATTTGAGGTTTTTGAAGCCTCAAAAGTAAAAGGCAGAAAATTGGCGAATTATCAGTTTTGAAGTATTTTTTTCCTCTTTTAGGGTTATTAGAAAATGGTAAAGATGATTGTCACATTTGGAAACTTATCACCAACAAAAAGTTACGACTACCACAGGATGATTTCATTGGCGGCATGAACTGGAGACGTTTGAACATATAAATTCATGCATCAAAATTCCAAAGCCAAAATGTGGCGAAAGTAAAGAATTTAGAGCATCCTAATGGTTAAAAACGTTATGATATCCTAATGGTATTTAACCATTATGTAGGTATGTATTTTTCTCTTCATATTAAAAAAATATGCATGTCCCATGACTCTATTTGATTCTTAGGTACTTTTCAGCCAGCCAAATTCGCCAAATAATGTAAAATTATCCCAAATGAAATTAAGAGAAAATTCACCAAATAATGTAGAATTTCTTTGACTGTTTTGTCATTCGCTTCGTTTGGCGACACGATTCGCGTTTGGTTCACGATTTGCGACATTTGCGCCCGGTTAATGGAAAATTACAGATGATACGTTTGGCGAGTTTCAGCTATTTTACGGTTACTTAAAAAGCATTTATCTTTATTGAGAGAGGTTTTGTTGTATTCAACAGAAACAAAAACGAAATACGAGTAAACGGCGCCAGATTTAAGGATTTGAAGAGTGCTTTAACTGGTACAGGTTCTTTGAGAAATTTCGAGTCTTATCGAAAGATGCCAAGAGAGTACCGGATTCTTCTCATCTTATGTGGAGAAGTTTTCAAGTGTTGCAATAACTATTGTTTTATCGCTACTTTTCTGCTAGCTGGGCGGCAGAGAAAAATCGCCAAATAAGTAGAATTCCGCCAAATTTCTTACATTGATTTTAAATCGAAAAATCGCCAAATAATGCAGAATTTTGCCAAACTCCTTTGGTGATTTTTCGCTGTCGCCCGACTAACGGAAAAGTACTTTTTTATCTATATGCTGAAAAGTCACATTGCATTTTTGTTTCTTTAATATATCACAATATATGACGTATCTTTAATATATCATTGTATGTGTGTGCTGTGATGGTTTCATAACTTCCACAGAATATAGTTTATTTATACATTATCTTATAAATTGTGTAGTACCATCCAAAAAAGCATTTCCTACTATAACCCTATGGGTACTTGTCGGTTATAACAGCGACAAAAAATCGCCAAGGCAATATGTCGCCCAAATGTCGCCAATTTGGCGATATTAATCGTCAAAGTGCAGTATATAGCATGCGATTCGCACATTCAAAATTTTTCATAGTAAATAATAATGCAGTTAAATAAACTTTTGCAATTTGAAGAAATTTTTTATTGGTTTTTTTAATCGCATTTAAAACCAAATTGTACCGTCTAATAAAGAAATTAACTGTAACAATAATATCACATTAAATTCCAAATGTTGTAGTTCTTTTCGGCCCGCAGTCAAAAGAGAAATTGGTACTTTTTCCGTTGGTCGAGCGCAAATGAAAAAACGCCAAATAATGTAGAATTACGCCAAATTTCCTTGACGATTTTTCGCTTGCGTTTGATTAACGGGAAAGTACAGAGAAATTATATAGAATAGTAACTTTAAGCATGGTCTTTCATCATTAATGAAATTATTATTGATACATATGGATAATTATGGCTCCCTAATTTTATCACCAAAAAGATCCATTAAGTATCGTGGCGTAGTTTGAAAGTCGCCAAGTTAAACGAGGGTTACAAGAATTTTTTTATTAATAGTTTGCAGCTTTATACATATTTCAACAATACTACCCCTAGTAGCACACAAATATTGTATAATATTGATCAATATTCGCAATATTGTATGATATCGTGGAGTATTGTTTAATATCATATAGTATTGCCCAATATTGTACATTATGTTACAGGATGTGGTACCTGGGACGTTATTTATATTTTAGACATGCCATACAGAATTTTTAAAGTGCAGATATCTTATTTACTTACCTTGCCCTCTCTTATTTCTTCTGCTAATTTTTTAGCTGACTTTAAAAGCAAAGGATTCTCGATACTTGGCACAACTTTTCCTTTGCCACAATAAAACAGGACGTAAGTGTAATGTGCTATAAAGTGTGCGATTCCCATGATTATTTTCCAGAACCAGTACCAAAATCTCTGCATTCTCGTCAGCATTTTCGGTTGTGGGGAATCCTCACAGAATCCTTCCAAAACTACCTGTTAAAGAATATTCACCAAGATTATATTCGTAGAATACCGAAATATTTTTATTACAATGCGTAATAAAATACTAAGTATTAGCATGATAATTTTGCAAGGTAAAATAACAAAACCATCTTCGTTCAGAATATATTTGTTATGAAAAGATCTGCATAATTAACTATTAAGATATTAATTAACATGATAATTAACGATAGCCCGGTGCAAGCGAAAAATCGCCAAATAATATAGATTCCTGCCACATTTCTTATAGAGATTTTAAAGCGAAAAATCGTCAAATAATGTAGAATTCCACCAAATTCCTTTGGTGATTTTTCATTTGCCCCCTGCTAACAGAAAAGTATCTACTTAACTTTTAATAACATGTTATTTTATCAACATGATTTACTTCGCTTTTGTATAGGCGAGATTTCATAACAGAGTATCAGCTTTTTTCCTGAAGTGCTAAAATTTTCAATAACAATGTTATAATTTACAATACTTTATTTGGTAAAAGTCTACAATTAAGTGCTCCTTGGGGGGTTGCAGTTTTTTTGACGCTAAAATTGGCGCCAAGGAGATTTTCGGTTTATAACCCAAAAGTAATATCAATGAAAAGAAAACATTATGGAAAGCAGAAGTAGCACTTCATCGCTGAAATTTGTCGCCAATCGAAGGGGCACCCATATCTACACTACAACCCGTTATTTTAATATTATTTTCAAAACTTAATCCATTAAATGATTTTATTAAATTTTGACTCAATGTAAAAAACACAATTTGAAGAACAATGAATTTCAGAAATAATTAAATGCAAGATTCAAAAATATTCATAATAAATAATGAAATAAAAATTGAAGACTACATACTAGAAAATAATTAAAATTATTTAAAAAACTGATATTTTTAATAGATTTTAAAAATTGTGTTTTTAAAATTTCTTTTTTATTTACGGAAAATTTTGTGTAACCAATATAATTAATTCCTCATACCCAAAATGAAGCTTATAAACACAAAACATATGACAGCATGGCTAATAAAGAGTTTTTTGTTTTGAAATTCTGTTCATGCGCATGCAACATCATAAGACAGTCAAAAATGAAATAACAAAATATCTGGAGTTACTTTCAGTTCATAAACAACTAAATTTTCAAACAGTACAGAAACTTTAAACATGCTGACTGATATAAGTTCTTTTTTTAAAAGCCTTTTATAGAAACAGCAAAAAAAAAAAAATTCAAATTCTAGAATAAATATTTTTTATCATTGTCACTCGACGATTCCAATTGCAAATTTAATCATACCCTAGTTAAATTTCCAAGATTTCCATTTCATTCTGTTCATTTTAATCTAAATTGAGGGAAAATCCATTGCCACTGACATGAATATCGTCAAGAAATTAAATGAGTTTTCTTATTTAACGATATGAAAAAGGATATCTACTTGCTGTAATTGGGAATGTAATTGCGGGTGTGGGTATGCAATGACTCTCTACAGTTAACATGGCTTTATCTCGAATTATCAACTGTGCATTACCCGCACGGCGTTGCCCGTGGCATAGCATCCAAAAAGAAAAATTGGCTTTTAACTTAAATCTAGCCTCAACCCGATATGACATGGGCATGTTACG
>JAOUZG010037274.1:2496947-2511485 GCA_026289955.1 Argiope argentata
ATATATATATATATATAATTTTTAAAAAATTTTCTAGCCTACAAAGTTTGGAGCTTGACCGGTTTTAGATGAAATAACAGCTATGAAGTCATAGTTCTACGTCAACCTTTTAAAAAAGCATCTTATACTAAGTAATAATAAAGCAAAACTAGTAAAAGCAGGTAAAAAATATATGCGATTAAAAGATGTGGATGAACATTGCTTTTAAGCTTCATTCATCATCTACCTCGATTTAAAGCTTCCATTGTTCAAAACCCGTTTACGAAATCAACATCATATTCTCACATGATAAAAAAGATTTTTTTTAAAAAAATAAAACTGACAACATAAATTGTTGATGTTAAAAACAGTTAAATTTAGAACTTGGAAATCTATTATAGGATCTTAATTTCGAAGAAATTGCAGCTACCAAAAATATTTAATAACAAAAGTTGCTCGTCTTAATGCGGCTCTATTTGGTTAATGTTTGTACGAGGCGCTAATGTGTTTTTCTATCGTCAATAATAAGGATATATAACAAAATGAAAATTTTAGCCCTTCACCATTTCCACCCACTTTGAGCCAGAAAGGACATCTACGAACTCATCTGAAGTTTTTATATTTCTCACGGTGTATTTGAAACCGATTTAACTTCAAATAAAACAAAATTACTCCGATTATTCTGTTAACTAGATAAAGATAACAGATGTTTGCATACAATGTAAAGCAGTTAAATGATTTGTTGAGAGCAGACAGCAGAGCCGTGGCCGAAATCATGGCAGAAGACAGGTTGAATTTTTAAGTTCGTTTTATTCCACCACGGGAAGGAGGCATGATTTACAAGCTGACGGACAAGGCGCGTCCGCTCACAAAGCAGCAGAAAAGCAGAAGCGTGAAAAAGGGCTGAACATCGTTATCCCTGGTCTTAATTACCACAAGATTTTGAGAGTGAAAATATTTTTTTTTCACATTTCATCTAAAATATTAGTCAGATTTCGGTCGGGATTTCCACAGTACATGCCTAACAGGCAAGGGAAACGCAGGGATCTTTTTAAAGGAATGTGCTTGGCTGGACAATTCTCATCTCTCTGACTGAGCGTGAGAATCTGTGGCTTTTAGCCCATTCAGCAATTTCACACAGCCTCTGTTGAATGAATTAACTAGAACGAGTGGAATGGATCAAGAAATAAGAGAATATATTAGAATGATATATTACTATGGGCTAAATTAAGATAGGGTTTTGGAAATTAATGAGTTTAAATTAAGAGTTTAAAATATTACATACATATATGCGTATGTATGAGTGTGTGTGAGTGTCTTTTTATTGAGAACAAAATTTTTAATCGAAGTAAGAATAATAATTCATCCAAACGACATAAATGAATATGGTTCGCAAAATTTTAAACGGAGGATATACGCAGTAGTTCAGAACTTCAGTACGAAAAAAAGACAGAAATAGTTTTAATTCGAAAGAAATTTTTAATAAAGAAGATCATAGCTTAAAGCATAAGCATATAAAAAAGTAATTTTATATATAAAAGGGAGTAAAATTTTAAACCTGTGCCAGTACGATGATAATTCAAAACAATTGAACTGTGTGGGGGGAGGAAGCAATTTAAAGATTAATAAAAATTTAATCAGATAGGCTGATTTAGAATTAAAATGCGTAAAAAGAGAATGATATTTTAGTTGTGAACTAAATTTTTAACCGAAGTAGCAGTAGGAAAACAGTAAGAAAAAAAAGAATTTTTACACTTCACTTAATTTTTTTATTCTATACTTTTATTCGAGGAATTCTAAGTACTTTTTCCCCCTCTTACTGCAATCGAAACTTTTTTATGGGGATTGCACCTTTCTTTTCAATTAGAAATTTATAATTTAAAGGATTGTATTCCACCAGAACAAGATGGAAATCACCTTCAAAATATTATTAATTTGTCAGTTTAATCCAAGAAATAAAAATACTTGAAATGAATCAAAAACACAACCAGATTTCCCCGCAGCATTGTCAATGAGATAAAAGAGAAAAGAGTATTATTATTTTTTCATTATTTTTCCCCTTCCTGTTTACAGTAATTCATTTCACTTTCACACTGGAAATGAGGAAGGCATATTAACGAGATTTTTTTTACCCCTTCGATGAAATAAATGCTTTGATAGCTCGCTGTAAAAGTCAATGCCAAAAATAAGAAGAAAAAAAAAAGACTAAACATCATAAATGCTTGTCCATCCATTTTACGTAATTAATTGTGTCAGTGCCCTCTTGTAAGCAATGTCTTCTCACGTCTTACTCGATGACCTTGGAAATGACAGTGCACGAACATGGGCAACTGAACTCTTTAAGTGAGTTATTCTTTCGAGGAACGTTAGGTGTAGCAATGCTGTTGAATTCGTTAATTCGTCCATTTTCCATTCAATTGTCAGCATTGTACTGTTATTCGAATTCTTTAACCGATTCCTTATAATTACGGAGAATGTAAGCGTCATACTAGTAGTACATACCATGTGATGTATTTACTAGCTCTGATTTCGTTTTCTCGATATGTTTTCGAAATTCTTTATGTAAATAACCGCAGTTAAAGTGTTCTCTCATATCACAGCCGTAGTAATTATCGAAGAATTTATACAAATTGGTGTCCGTGACAGGATTATGGATAGTATAAAACGGGAGAGGACACTGCTCAGACGATTATTTACGAAATCGTTGAATGAAGTTGAAAGTGCTGCGAAAACGGAATTGAGGGACGGGATGGCCTGGGTGGTAAAGCGTTGGGCTCGTACACTTTAGGTTACGGGTTCGAAGCTCAATGGTCAAAAGATTCCTCGAGTGTATGGCGACTGGCGCTCCTTAAAAAGTCGTCAGAATTCTGACTTAATGAAATCGTCTGCATTCTTACTTTAAAAGTCATCTGCAATGGAATTCGCAGTTCTGATAATTCTTTTGTTGCACTAACGATTGGTTCCCTTGATAATTTGTTACTTCGGTAATTGTGCAAGAATGGACGTCAGATAAATAGAATAAAAGACAGTATTTTGAACTGCAGAATGAATGAAGGATGAGTGGAATATATTTTTTACAATTTAATGACGTTAGGAAAGGATGCTTGTTTGAAATTTTGTATGGAAAACGGTTTGATTGCTTCTTCCTCCGTTCTTTCTCTTCTTTTGATTATGCACTGTTTCTGTTATCCACACAGTTCCTTAAGTTCAATGTGAAAGCAAAGCTGCTAGGTTCCCGCTCACGTTGCTAGCGTAGCCGTAGGATGTTTTTTTAAGTTAAAAGATTCAGCCGGGCGCCTTCGACAGATGCCGGAGGCATTGCATGCTCTAACTTTTGCTTTGCACCAACATACCCGTGCAGCCGTTCTCAAAGAGAAAAAAAAAGGCAATACTTAACAGTAAAAATTCGTAATTATATTGCGGAAAGTGGTTACCGTAACTGTTGCTCAGAAGTGTTTGTTTACTGTGTCAGCCATCTTTATTAGTGACTTGGCATCCTTAAGAAGGGGCACACTACACTTTTACCGAAAGTTGGATTTATCAAATAAAAGTAAGGTGTACTCTGAATTCTTTGCGTCATTGTATGACTGAAATATTCAAAAGAGCAACAAAGGAGATCAAGAAAAGCAGCCGATATATATATATATATATATATATATATATATTCTTTGTGATATGCACTACCTTATAATTTCTTCATTTTTAATATGAAATTTATGTCTATTTCTAAATGGTCTTCAACCATTATAAATATTTCTTTTAAATTATTTATATTACAGCAGGATACTTTTTCCATCTTCCCACATTGCTCTGTTTTAGAATTTCCATTAAAGACCTTATTTTTTCTTTTAATTCTTCAATACTGTTTTACAGAAACTGCTGCCTTAAAATATCTTGTAAACATTGAAGCACGAAAACTAACAAGAGATGGACAAAAGTATCAGGTTCAACTTGTAATGTTCCATTGTATGCAGCTCCTTGTTGTTTCAAAGGAATAATTACAAACAATGCACATGATAATTTGCATTTTTTTCTACCATTTATTTCGTGTGTTATAAATATATTTTTTAAAATCTTAAATAACTTATAATAAGTAAAGTTTTCCAAAAATGCATATTTATTTTGAAATTTTTGTTTTTCATATTTTTTCTTTAGTCATTGCTTTATTAAGCGGTGTCATTACTTAAAATGTCATTGCTTTTATTTGGCGGTGGTAAATATATTACTTGTTATAAACAATAATCAAGACAACAAAATTTTAAAGAAATACTTTATTTGGTCATAACTGAGAATTTTTCTTTCTCTATTTACAGCGTAAAATCTAAATTTTGAAAAAAAAAACCGCCTTATACTTGTTAAAGGGTTAATTTCATCGCGTGATTCATACTCCGTTTGCTAAGTTTTATTTTCTATTTCACATTTTATTTCCGAAGTTTTTGTTGTTGTTGTTTCTTATGGCACTTGCCATGGACAAGCCCCCTGCTGATACAGCAACAAATTAAAGCCGAAGAGAGCGTCTCTTGTTTTTGAAGCAGCGCCAACTGGGGCCAAGAGTACGACTTAGCTACACACTCACCACATTTGCTTGCACAGACCCTTTTTACAGGGGGGGGGCACAGTCACACATCTCACAGATAACACACAGAAGAACAACCATACCCAAATAGAGGAACACGAGGAAGACAAGGCGCGCTACCTCTGTGCCAGAAAGCCGGCATTTCCACATTTACTACTCATTTACGATATTTGTATATATACATATATAATGGCATTCTAGATCCTTGGAATAGAGTTTATTGGGAGGGTTTACTACATAATACATAAAACAGATGAATGGCTGTTAATATCACATTGCTTTAATGTTTATCCCAAGTAAACACTTAAAATCCTTTTTTGGCGAAAATTATGCACAGCAAGTTCTGTATTTGATTTAAAATTAAAATTAAATGGGACAAAACAAATATTCCCAGAGAACTATTTTATCACCAAAAGTGGATAGTTTCTAGGGAAAAAATGCTCCAAAAGACGTTGAAATATTTTATTTTTGCTTCTTTTTTGTTGCACATTTCCCAAAATCCGTTTTCTTGAGAAGATGGAACTAGCCATTAAGTTAATAAAAGGGGGGGGGACTAGTTAAAGTATTACTCAACAGATAGTTAAAAACATATCCTGAACTTTTCGAATGTTTACCAAGTACAATCATACCAGACTCTCCGACCCGTCCGAAGGCCCTCGGAATAAACCATAAGCCTATATGACCGCCCCAACAGCAACACTGATAGGAACTGTGGTTGAGTCCTAAGGACCATCACCGGCATCGGTACAACCCTTCCCGTCGAGAGTACGTCCCATCATCGATAGGAGGAGCCTAATTAGCACACTCTCCAGTATGGCGAGATCCAATCACCATCCAGGAAGCATCTCATCCTCATTTCGAGGTGCACCCCTCCCTTGAGGGGAAATGTTTACTAAATATAAATGAAATATGACATCTTCACTAAAGAGAAAAGAAAATCTTTTGACCGAATTTTTAAAATCCGTTCAATCCGATTCAAATATGCATCAAAATCATGCGTTACGAGTCAAAACTGCCCGATTTTAAAGTGTTTACAAATGTCGCAATTTCTGTTATTCTAATTTGAGAACTTGCATATTATTATATTATTTTACATTGAAGCAGGAACGATTTGAACCCTTGTATCCGAGCGGTATCAGAAGTCCAGAAAACAGTCGACAAGATACTTAAGATGAGAGTCCATCAGTTTCCACTATGAATAAACTAAGAAATTTAAAAAAACCCCTATTAACAAGAATATTGAAGCGCAGGGCCCAATTTAACCTAGTTGGGGTCCGAGGCAAAAACTCTTTAGAGGCCCCTTTTGTTTCACTACTTTAGTAATGAAGAACATTCATTAAAAAAGGATGTGTAAAATAAAATTTCTATTTGATTTAGGGCCCCTCAATTATATGGGGCCCGGTGCAGCTGCCCCATATGCCCCTGCCTTAGTCAGGCCCTGTTGAAGCGACTACATTAAACACCCACACGATTTGAGGAGATGTAAGAGACTAACTCTTTGGAAAGCTCAGTCGTAGATGCTTCATCACGATAAGGTGCTTGACGCACCTTATCGTGGTGAAGCATCTTATTTGACCGGTTTCTTCTGCTGTCAAATTATCTGTTCAAATATCATATTCTGCTATGTTGACAAGAAGCTTATTTCC
This sequence comes from Argiope argentata, assembly GCA_026289955.1. Classification (NCBI taxonomy): domain Eukaryota; kingdom Metazoa; phylum Arthropoda; class Arachnida; order Araneae; family Araneidae; genus Argiope; species Argiope argentata. The sequence continues at coordinate 2,503,149 of JAOUZG010037274.1, forward strand.
TTGATCACGTCTCGTTTGTCTTTTCCTTGGATGAAGAATTTGGTCGAGGAATAATGATTCATTAATACAGAAGAAATGATGACACACAGACAGTGACTAAAGTGACAAAAAAAGCTTGTAATACGCATTCATATCTAACATGATAAGTAGGAGAAGTGCACAATCCTCAGAAGGGAAGTAAAACCAAATAAAAGTCTTATCAGGACTTTTTCTTCTGAATAAAAGCAAGTACCGAAATAATTTGAACGAATTTATGATAATAAATGAATAAAGATTAATTTACCCTCTATGGGCCCGTGTAACTTTCAGGTCACATTTTAATGTATCGACATTTTACAAAATAATTATAGCTTTTTTCATGAGACGGCGCATAAATCTTAACTCTACGTCGTTGCAAACACAACCAATACTAGTATTCATGACCATTGCTTGGCTCATCAACGAGAAATAAAAAAATAATTGCTGTGCAAACTGTTGGCAGTAAAACTGCGAGAAACCATTTGATCCAATTGAAATTATTTGTGCTTTTGTCAGTGATTACCAAACTATGTTTATGGATGCGTTTAGATTTATGCCTCACACCAAATGCAAATTATTTTATGGACTTTCACATATGAACTCATATACACAGAAGTGCAAATTTTATAGGCCGGTGTGACTTGAAAGCCACATAAAGATTATAACGCAATAAAATTGTTTAAACACAAAAATTTGTTTTCATTTGCGTATATATGTTTATAATTTCTGATTTTTCGTTCCCTCAATTTCTTTTGTTAAAACAAAAATTCTGCCCATAGAGGGTTAATAAGTAATCATCATTTGAAACTATATGATTTCTAAGCCACTGACATAAAGATAGCTAATTGAAAATTACTTTAGATTCCTCTACTGAATCAGTATAAAATTCTCCTAACTTATTCTTAATTATGAAATATACAACGAGAGGATATGACTCTAGATTTCAAACTCGATAACTCTAGATATAATTCTAGCTCAGACTCTAGATTATAAGGAATCTCCAAGTTTTAGTCCTCCATAAATTCAAAAAACAATTTTTTGAAAAATTTCTTTCGTTCGTTCTCACTGTCTGATCAAAATAATTCAGAAACACTCTAAGCTAGATGATTGAAATTTGGTATAAGACATTTACTCTCAATTTGTAGATTTCCATCATGTTAAGAGGAAGACCATCACTCCGGCTGTTCTGATAATAACTGCAAAACGAAGAGAGCTAGATAGATAAGATTTGGTATGCAAATTTAAAATTTGTACTTTACAAACCTATCAAAGAGTGGGTCAAATCCAATTAAGGTTTGACTATCTGTTAGTCTGTACTTTCAAGAATATGTTAATGCGATAATTCCCGAACGCAGTGATTTAAATATATAAAATTATTTATGGGATTTTGTGAATACAATTGCAGTTTTGAGTCAAACCTATGTTTAAATCGATTGATAAATATCGTATGTAAAGCACAAACGATTTTCGGATGCTTTTAACCATATGTCAGTAATTAATCGCCAAAAACTCGCCAAGGATTGATACGACAGATTCATTAAAATTGCTAAAATAAAGCCACAAGTTAATATTTCATATCTTTTGTACGCCATTGCCATATAAGTCATTATCTGGCATGGCAAAGTTATTAGAGTATGCAAAAAAGTTTTAGAGAGACCACTCGTGTTGGTTGAAAACGATAATTTAAATCGCAGCTAGCCAAATGATTAAATATATTGTTAATTTTTATATTTTGATTTATCAGATAATAGATTTGTGTAAAATGACTTTCCTCACAGTATTATTAACATGAATGCAAAATATGTCTCAATCACCAATCATATGAGGAAAACGCCTTACTTTTTTTCAGTTTCTTGGAATGATATGATTCCATTTTATTTATTTTTTATTACATTTATCGCTATTCTCTGTATGAAATTTATAGAAATGTTTTTTAAAGAATAGGAATTAAAAAAATAACTAGTTAGCCTTCTAAATCAACAAGTCAGGAAAAAATAGCAGCCGATAGTGATTTAACCATCCAAGTAATTGCGCAAGTTCTTTTTTACGCATTGCTGATTTCAAAATTAATTTCACTCTTTTTTAAATCCTTTTACTCAAGGTCAAAAGAGAAGGAAGCTTATAAAGATAACTTTGGTGCAAGTTTTCAAAAGGGATTCGAATTGATTATCATTAGTGTCAAATTTCTTTAACCCAGTTTTCAAGGTCATTTCTGGGAAGAAAAATATGCAACAAGACGATTACGTTCTTCAAGGTGGAAGAGGAAAAAAAGCACTTGCAATGTACATATTATAAGATGGTATTAGGCAAAGCTTATTGGCCATTTCCATTAATAAAGTATTTTACAAGAATGAAAAACTATTTTCATCAAATATTTATATTTTACTGATCTATTATTTTATTTATTCAAAGCATTATATACCATACGGTGGAATTCAAGTTAACTAATTTCATGGCACAAAATAAAAAAATATTAAAATGAAATCTGCTATGCATATCTCACTGTATCCTGTTAGAACATCATTTCTTGAACGGCCAAGCACCACGTGCCCGTGCAAATTAAATTATATTTTTATTCACTTCAATTGTTTCATTGAATGAGTCACTTTAGTCTTGCAAACGGTCCAAAAAAAAACTTTGTCTCGCAATTGTTGTTTAAAAATTTATGGCATTTTCTATTCATTTCATTTCAATTAATCACGTGCTCAAAATGAAATTTTCTAGGTTTTATTTGCTGTAGTGATTAACTTACTTTTTTTAATCAGAGCTTTTATAAATGGGATGGCAACGAGTTATTAAAAGCTGATTTTTTGAGAAGCTCGTAATAAAATTTCAGTTTTTCGTCTACAGGTTTTTACTGAAGCTCCAAAACCTCATTCCTAAAACAATATAATGTTCTGACATGATAAAAATATACACGAATAAATATTTAAAATAGTCAACATACAGGACGCAAAAATATCCTCCCTAATTTGGCGGAAAGGAAGGCCTAATAACAAAAAATCCAGATAGATCTGCGTTCTATGAATTCATTCCTTTGACATAAATACGAGAAGACAAAGTTTTTAAACCAAAACTCACTGTTATGATACTTATCCCCCCCACTTCTTAATGAGTACTAATACCCCCTTTTATCTCGATGTGTACGCAGTCGCGGCTCTTTGAATCATATAAGCCGTTGATGGTAACGTGTCCAAATCAAATAGAAAGCTCTGTACTGGTAGTTTATACAGCTTTATAAGCTGCACAGCACGTTTATTGAATTTATTGGAGAATAAAAGTGAGTTAAAGGCGATAAATGGAGGGATTAGTACTTATTAAGAAATGGAAGAATTCCGTTCACGTTTTAACGCAGACTCTGCAATGCCTAATATAAATACAAGAAACATAAACCAAATTCTTAAATAAATCGTAAGCCTAGTTCTTCAGAAAATTGAAGCAAACTGATTTCATTTTTTATTGATAGATGACTAAACAGATATGAAAATGGTAACCCTAAGATAAGAGTCAAAATGACGGATTTTAGTTTTTTGAAAAGCCCTTTATAAATGACTTCTTCTTCAATGTTTTGATGATGATTTCGTGTCCGCTTTACAACGGAAAGATGGGCTGCAGTAGCTTCTGAGGGTATGGACCCCTGAGCACCCTGAGGGCAGAGGTCTGACTTCTACCTCATATGAAGATGAGACACACTCATCACATTCATTTGCACACACCCTTTTTACAGGGGGAGGGTACATTCTCACACCTCACAAACATAACACAGAAGAACAAACATGCCCTGACCAGGACGCCCCGAACACGAGGAAGACGCGCTACCTCTGTGCCAGGATGCCGGCATGGCAATGTTTTGCCTTCCTTATTTAATTACGATAAAAGTAAACTATGCCGTATAGTACAGAAGCCGGATAATCGTGAACTGGATACACGAGAGTGTACTGTATTATGAATATCAATATATATATACTATCAATTTTAAAACATTAAAAAGAATCAATCTCAATGGGTGACTGACCTCAGTTTTGCAAAATAAAACTTGAGCTCAGCCCTCATCCCAGATTTAAAAACTAGTCTGATTTTACCACTTTGCAAATATAAAGTACTAATTATTCTCTATATTTATTGTGCAACCATAATTTCTATTTTTATTCTCTTTCTATCTCTTAATTTCTCTTTCTATCTCTAATTCTCTTTCTATCTCTTTCTTCTCTAATTAAGATTAATATACATATCAGCGTTCAAAAGGACATGGCATTAATATCCTGGAGCATTAATGCCATGTCCTGTTACTTACCATGCCAAGTCCTGTACGTTACCACCGCCATGTCCTGTTACGCAAAGTATTAATACTTCCTATTACGTATTTCAGTGCTAAACGTATTTCTATCCTAAATCTTTAATGTATTTCCATGCTAAATTTAGTACCTAACATATTGCTAATTAGACTAAATTTAGTAGCTTCTGACGTATTTCTATGCTAAATCTAGTAGCTCTAGGCCTTATGATTATGTGAGGCTTAGAGCTACTAAATTAAGCGCATATGTTTTTTTTAGAATTTTAATTAATTAAAAATTGAATGACATTTCAGCGCTTTCCAGAATAATTATACTGAAGTGCAGGAATGATTTTTGCACCATCTTAAAAATTAAAAAAAATATATTTTTAACTCACGTTGAATAATCGCACAAATTTTTCCCAATTTTTGGAAATATTTTTAAAAAATTCAAAACTAGATTATATTGTTTATTTGAACCTTCATCATTTATTCATAAAATATTTAATCATAAGATTTTCTCCCATTGTTGAAATCTCTAATCTTGAAGTTTAAAAAACGGAAAGAAAAGTGAATACCAAGAAGTTAAAAAAGGAATTAATAGGTCAATTACACATTTTAATAGTGCCAAGATGTCATGGGACAGGTCTCTATTAGGAATGTTCATGTGCGCAATGAAGAGAATGCATCCAAGGCAATTACAGTAACATGGTTCAAATGACTGACATTCAAACCGAAACATAGACACGCAAACAACGTCTAAACGATTTAGTTATTTTGAAATACAACCTATATTTCCGGGGAATCAACTGGTTGACAACGACGACTAGTTTAAAATAATAAAAAAAATTACAGGACTGTAATGCAGAAATTCTCGTTACCATTATTTAATTAATGCCACTTAATTGGTCAGCTAGTAGTTGATTGTCAAGACAACGAATTTAATAGTATAATAAAAATATCAACTTTTTGAGTATACCCATTGGAATTTTTGTAAAATAATATAACTTAACAAAGACAAATTTATTTCTAAATTATTAAGCTTTTCTGCTAACAATCATTTCTTATTATTAACGATTTGAATGTAATTTTAGCCCAAGAAATAAAATATAATGCTTTTCCAATTATAAAGCACTTCTAATCGATACAGATAATAAAGATGTATATCTAATTGCGTCTGTGTCGGGGCTCTAGAATCATATCATTTGGCTTACAATTGCCATATTTGTCTTATGTAAATCTTAAGAATGCCTACTTAAGGAGGGAATTTTTTGAAATTTCAAATAAAATTTTAATTAATTAAAAATTAAATCGAATTTTAGTATTTTCCTGTGATGTCTTCCAAAAATGTTATCGCAAAAAAAACCCCTATTACTTTAGAATTTTTAAAGTTATTTTTTATGACATCAATTTAATAATCATATGAAATTTTGATGAATTTCCATAATTTTTTAAAAAGATCCTTTTGCCTTATTTCTTACAATAGGTTATTGCATTATCATTCTGATTTTAAAATCGTTTTTATTGGTGCATCAATATTTTGGTATTGGGGATTTTTTCCATTGATGAAAGCTAAGAAACAATTTTTCTATTTAATATCTGTGTTGTTGTTGTTTGTTGTTCTTTATGACACTTGCCATAGACAAGCTCGCAGGGATAGTCAGCGATTTTAAGCCTAATCAGCGTCTCTTGTTTTGTAGGGCCGAGAGTACGACTTTTGCTACTCACTCATCACATTCGCTTGCACAGTCCTTTTTTACAAGGAGGCACATTCATACATCTCACATACAGAACAACCCTGCTCGAATAAGGACTCGAACCCGGGACGTCCATATCATGGTGAAGAAGCGATACCCTATGCCAGAAAGCCGGCTTAATATCTGCGTAGTTTATGGGATGAATAAAATAAAAAAGCAGCTACAATTCTGAAATTCAGAGGATAGTGAATTGGTTATTGCAATTTTTAATAGCACCATGATGTCATGGAACTAATTTCCATTAGAAAGGTACATTTGTACATAAAACAGAGCGTACGTACGTCAGATACAATTCAAACAATACTGCTTTAAAGTTTGATAATATGGCTGAAACTGTTGTGAAGTTGATATATCTACACAATTAAAAAAAATAAGTAATATACCCAGAGAACCAGATTATCACTAAAGATGAATAATTCTAAATAAATAGAAAAGTTCTGTCTATTGCGATTAAAATTGTATGAGTTTTGAAAAAATTAATATTACCCTTTCTCACTACCTAGTATTGATTTTAGACCACGTCATCGAAATCTGAAAGGAGATTTACCAATCAGTATCAAGAATTCATGAACATTAGTTGCCCTAAGCTTATGAAAATGCTGATTTTTCTAAAATTGAAATATTCAAAACTTCATGATATATAAAGTCTGGTCACTGTGGTTGCAACTTTTTATTTATTTATTTAAGAGTTGAAGTGTCAAGATTATTTCGTAAAAGGACTCCTTTGCAACTAAAAATATTGCATACATTTTAGACTTCACGATTCTTTGAAGTATGTTTATTGGCCGAAGCAAAATTAAATGTTATTTGCGTCAATCAAATTTTTTTGAAAATAAAATTTGACTTTTATGATGAATCAGGGAAATATTTATTGCATTAATTATCTTTGAGATATCGTATAAATTATGAAAACTGTTCTGTAGCTCCCATAAAATTTCAATAAAAATGATTACATTTTCTGATTTCATATTTAAAAGAACATGTTTGATTTCGGAAAAAATGTATTAATTAAAATCTAATCGTTTCTACATTTAAAAAATTCCAATTTTGTGAAAGCTGATAGGTGCAATTAAAACTTCTGTTATTGCATGGATTCTATAATTAGTAAAATATGAAGCTTAACAATATTTTGCTGAAGATACTAAGAGACTAAGTTACACAAAAGGGTTAATTGAAAATTTTAAACTAAATTCTTAGCGAACCATATGATCCTTAAAAGTGGTTAGTAAATAATAATATAATATTTAACAATTTTGCAGCTGTATTCATATTAAAAAGGAAAACTATTCTCTTTTCTACATTAATATTTTTAAAAAAAAACATACTAAAAACATTTAAAAAACATGCAAAAAATATATTTATTGACATTTAATAACCACACCTTTAAAAGTTCAAATTTTACTAAAGCTAACAGAAAATACAATACAACTAAAAGAAATACTAATTCGACTAAAAGAAGCTCTTAACGCTTCTGTAATTTCATACCTTAAAATATGAAGCTTAAATATATTTTTCCGAAGAAACTATTAAGAAACCGAGTTATCCAAAATGTTCGATTGATAATTTTAACGAAAGTCAATCTTGGCGACCTATGTGATAGCCAGAGAGGGCTAGTAGGTAATAATATAATACCTAACAATTCATAGCTACTAGATAAAAATTTATTTTCATAAGCTGCCATACCAATCGGACGTTACGATATTTGTACAATTTCCAAATATTTAAAAAGAACTCACTGTATCCGTGCCTGGCATTTTAAAGGCAAGTAGATTTCTTAGAGCAACACACAGTTGAGAAAACCAAAAGCATAAACTTCCGAATTCAACCCAAATATACTAAAACGTTAGATCAAACTTTAAATCGGGATGTACGAATTACGCCCCCGGCTCTATTCCCCCTTGACTTAATTCAACCAAGGTTAGAAACGGAAGACAAGGTTTAACATCGGATTTCAAAATTTCAAACCACATTTCTCACTAATTACGGCAGGGAGGGTTGAATTTGCGTTTGGAGACAAGTTTCACTTTCTTTTCAACATAAAAATTCTGGACGAGTTATTATTTTTTTATGGCGACTTTTGGTACCTGCTTAATAGGTATAGACGGTGTTCAAGTACGTGACCGGAATCAACATAATGATAACAATTATGACAGTGACGCTTTTTCAAGGTTAGCACAAAGAACAAGATGTTTATTCGGGCATTTTTCGGATGAAAAGGAAGAAATTATATTCAAGGAGAAGTATGATTTTCCTCTTTTTCACTCTTCAATTCCGACTAGTAGCAAACAC
>JAOUZG010037274.1:2511885-2523562 GCA_026289955.1 Argiope argentata
GAGAGAGAGAGAGAGACTAATCCCTCACAAGTGGTTGATTGTTGAATTTAAGATGCGGGTTTGAAGTTGTATTTAAGATGCGGAATTCTTTCCCAATTTCTACTATTAGTTTATACTCTCCTTATGTATGTGGGTTTTTTTTACCGCCCTTTATATATAGTATATGCTTTGTTCAAATTCTCAATCGTTAATAAAAATCCTTTTATTATCCACTCGAGTTCAAATACATTTTTTTTAATTTGCATTGTATGGCATTTGATGTTAATACAGTTTTTTTTTCAAATATTAATTAATTCTTTTTATTAATTAATTAAAAACTAACTTCCTCGCCAAAATTCTTTATTTCCCAATCACCAAATAAGTAACGAATTCAGTTTGTTTTCCCACACACCAATGAGACTAGACTTGACGTGTTTTCTGTCGATTATTGCAAAAGATTCTGTTCATTTTCTTAATGTTTGAATGCATTTAAAATTAAACATTGTGTAATTAATCAATTTTTTGGATTCATTTTGAAACACTTCCGAATTAAAAAAAATACAGAATAAAGAAAATTAAAAATTTCTAATCTGTATTGCGTTTCCCTAACTGGTGCAGAAAAATCACGGATTTGGCGTTGAAAATTCAACGCTAGTATAATTTTTTGATCAATTATTTATAGTAATTCTAATTATTAGGACAGGATACTCTCGTTGGTAGGGCGATGGATTCGCATCCCTCGGGCTACAAGATCGAATACCGTATATATAAAGGAGAATGGAAAATTGTCAGGAAATTCGATTTTTATTTTTTCACTGAATATTGAGATTTGTCATACGTATATGCATATTTATATTAGTTTTAATTATTTGATAAAAAGTATCTAAAATAAAAATTTTCTTTATTAATGTAAGTAGGAATTGATATATTCTTCTTAAATATATCTTCTTTTTTTTTCACCGCCCTGTATGTATAGTATATATAGTGTTACAATTTTCGATCTTTCATAAAATGCTATTTATTCATCCGATCAATTTCAAATAAAGTTTTTTTAATTTGTAGTGTTTGGCATTTGATGTTAATGCAGTTTTTTCAAATATTAATTAATTGATTTTTTATTAATTAATTATAAACTAACTTTTTCGTCCAAATTCTTCATTTCCGCACCGCCAAATGAGTAAGACTTTAGTTTTTTTTCCTACGCTAATGATGTTAGGCTTAATATGTTTTTGGCCGATTATTTCAAATGATTCTGTTTATTTTCTTAACGTCTCCTGTATTTAAAATTAAACATTGTTAACTAATCGATTTTTCCGATTCATTTTGAAGAACTTTCGAATTAAAATAAAACAAAATAAAGAAAAATAAAATTCCTTATATGTATTGAGTTACCTTAACTGACTTAGAAAATTCAAGCATTTGCATTGCTTTAATTCGCGTTGAATTTTCAACTCCAATTGAGTGTGTTCTGAGTCTGTTTTGATTTATTTTTAACGGATACGAACTTGACTTTGTTTTGGTCAGGTATAATTTTTCGATAAATTATTTATATTAATTGTAATTATTTGATGAAAAGTAACTAAAATTCATTTTTTCTTTGCTGACATAAGTATGAATTGACTTAATTTTGTTTAAATATTGTTTTAATTGTTATAAGTGCCATTTTTGAAGAGCAAGTTTGGCTACTGCAGTATATTAAAAAAAAAGATAGAAGTTACATAAAATATTGAAAAGACCTGGTTGTTAATATCCATATGAGTAGTTGGCCATTCTTATGATCCTTCAGAAAAAACCAGTTTAAAAAAAAACATTTTTTAATTTTAATAGTTATAAGCATGTTTTTGAAGAAAAAATTAATGCTAAGGCGTCAATGAAAACATTAATTTTGAACCACATTGGTTAAAAATTGACTTTATTTCCAGTTGTGACTTTTATTTGTTCAAATCCGTCTCATTTTCTTTTTTTGTTCCATAAAGTATTATAAAAAATATTTTAAATTTATAGTTCTTTGTCTGAAGAAAAAACATGCATTTACATATTCACACCAAATGTAAAAAAAGAATCAGAATTATTGATTATTGAATTGTGAAGAATTCAAAAAATTTTTTCTTCCGGTTGTAAAATTTGGAAAATTCAGACTACATAAGAAAAGCGGTTTGTGATATCAGACATATGTTTTAAGCATTTCTTTTTATAAGATTAACTATATAATTAGTAATTATTATAATTTTTAAGTTTAAAAAATATACATACTATCATATTTATATGTTATTCTTGTCTGGTTCCGCTTTACAACGGAAGGAGGGATGAAGTAGCTTCTGAGGGTATGGACCCCTGAGCACCCGAAGGCAAAAGTCTGACTTCTTGCTCACATAGGTCACAAACCTTTTTTACGGACGGACTTCTCTGGCCCATTTTCCCTGAACGATCACCTCTGACACAGTATCCCCAATGATTTTTATTTCTCTGGACATGGAGGACTTTGCGACCAAGACATATTTAACGAGCTCCAGCCACACACAGTCGGATAGTCTTCGGCTGGCGGGTTCGAACTCGCAGCTCAAGGAATACGAGGTTAACACTCTACCAATCTGTCTAAAGTATATTTAAATTATATATCAAAGAAGCCAAGGCAATCATTATATTAATAGTTCTTAAACAAGAACCAATTGCAAATTCTTAGAATCATTTTTATTTTTTGATTTTTTTGGCTTTTCCGTGTACGTAATGTAAAGAAAGTATCAAAATCGTCGGAAAAATTTGAAATTGAGATTTCTATGAATCTATGTTTTAGATCACCCTGAGTTCGAAAAAACACGTTTTTGGAAAATGCCCGTCCGTCTGTTTGTGCAATGATAACTCAAAAACGCTTTGAGCTACATATAACAATACATAGCACCATCCTGTGCCTCTGGTACCTATAAGTTATTGCACTGTGGGTGTATTATAGCGTTAAGTCTGGCTTAAAGAGTTTTGTGAGTTTCCTTGAGCTAGATAGTTGAACTTTGGTAGGCTATCTTTATACCAAATTTGTAGATTTCTATCAAATTTTGTGTACAATCTTTTCAGGGAATTTCGTCTGTACAGTTGTTTAAGTTAAAAAGATAATCACGAAATGAAAAGTCCAAAATTTGATACACAGATCTATAGTGTAAACATATATAAAACTTTTTGCCAGTTTCAACTACGGTTTGACTGTCTGTCGGTCTATTCTTTCAGAACCGTGTAAATGCAATAATTCAAAAACTCAATGACTTAAATATATCAAATTTGATACGGAATTTCGGGACAGCTTTTTGTCAAATTTTCATTTTAATCAGTGGAGAGACATTTGTCTAAAATACCAAATCACTTTTTGAATACTATTAACGCATATCTGGAATTAATCACCAAGGATGATACGATATTTCCAGCAAAAATGCTAAATTTCATCTAAAGGTTAATATTTTGGGTACTTTTCCTTTAGCCGGTCGCCAGTGAAAAATCGCCAAATAATGTAGGATTCCGCCAAATTTTTTTGGCGATTTTTCGCTGGGGATCGGATAACGGAAAAGTTCTATATTTTGTAACTATTGTACGCCTACACTATTCAAGACGTTTTCTGGGTAAACTCTTTATTGAGAGAAAGTTTTAGGAAGACCATACCCGCTGGTTAATTTCAACATCTCAAAATTAATATGAAATGGAATTTTGGGGGAACTTGTGTTTTGCACAAATGCACTTAGATGAAGAAAGACCTTTCTTCCAAACATTTAAAAAAGTAGCCAAGAAAAATTATATTTTTATATAACAAGAAGAAAAAATCATTACTCTGAACGCGAGGATTATCAAGACTATCCATTAAAAACGACATTTGCAGTCTCATGCTCTCATTTCATGTTGGATGCTATGTTCACATCCATGCCGTTTGCTTTTTTTTATTATTTTCTTGCATACGAAATATATAGAGCGAAAGTATTGTAAGGTATAGATGCAAAGTACTGTAATGTATAGAGGGGAAGTATTGTAATTTTGGACCATTGTTCAAAATTTTAAACTCGATTTTTCGATCTTCTCTTCGACTCGGAAGTTTCTGAATTCACAAAATACACTTTTTTCGAATTTTCCAGCTACGAACACGATAAATGAAAAACTTTTAGAGTTAAGTGGCTGAAATTAGACATGTAGAATTTTGATTAAACTTGTAAACTTCTAGCGAATTTTGAGCGCAATCCTTTCTTAATAAGTGTTTAACTAGCCTGACTGCTCTGGTGCCTGTAAATGCGATAATTGCAAAGCTCAAAGAGCTAGATAAATGAAATTTCGTTCACATATTTAAAATTTGCAATCTATATATAAATCACATTTTGATCCAAACCTGCTAAAGAGTTGCCCGTTCGTCAGTCTGTACATGCTTCTTCCTTTAGTTTTTGCATATTTTGCGTTGCTAGCGACATTTCATGTGCAGCAGTTGTATTCATCCGATGCCAATCACGTCCGGGTCACCACGATTTCCATGCTTTTTAGAAATGCTTGGAATATTATTTTAGTTTTCAAGAATTTAAGAGCAAGCTACAGTGTTTGAAGCTTGAAAAAAGGGGCAGTTTTTTAGAGATCATGCAAAAGTGTGATGATTTGGACATGATTGGCATCGAATGAATACAACTGCTGCACATGAAATGCCACTAACAACTCAAAATACTTGAAACCTAAAGGAAGAAATAGTACTTTTACATGTATATAAATGTAATAATTTTTAAGAAGCACCCCAACGATTTAGATAAATAAAATTTGCTATGTGCTTTTGAGCCTACAATTGTAATTGTATGTCGCATTATGGTTTGAATTGGTCGTAAAACAAGATTCTAAAATACATTTTTGAATTTCTGTTTCTTGGGAATGAACCACATTATAGCTATTGATTGCTCCTCGAAAATGAAAAAACAATCAAAGATCGTCTGCTAAATTTAATAAAAACACCAGGCTTGCATTAAGGATCAGTATTTTGTGAATACGGTTGGCCAACGCTGAGAAATTTATAAACATGCACCGATTTTCTTTATAATATTGAGCATTAGAATATTTTTTTCATATAAAACTTTGAAATGTGAGAAATTGTCAGACATATTCATTAACTGTTGGAGAAAATGAAGCTATTTCTTCTTTTAACATAATTTTGGAAATTGAGACGAGGGGTGTTACTTAAAAGATAATTTGAGACATTTATTGTATCACATTTCTGTAAATTATATCATAAAAATATACATATTGCCAAATTTTCTTTTTCACAATATTTTAAAGAATCCAACAGACCCGATTATCTCAGCATCTCTTTATAAAATATTATTTTTGATTTTTATTTACATTTTTGTTTTAAATTATAAGAAATGACTATTCTTATGTTTAAAAAAACATATTTTCTGCTATGTATGTAAAAGAAAAGGCTGTTTTTCTATCAAACACTTAAAAACAACAGGTTGATGTTTAATGAACAATTCCATAAATTTACAAAAGAATATTTCTTAATGTTTTTCCGCAAACAAAAAAAATAATCGTTACTTTGATAGTTTGATATTATTAGAGTTTTTCGCATGATGCAACTAATTTCTAGTTAATTTCTCTAAAGCTTTTTTAAATATTGTCATGTTGTCTACTCTCGTATTTTTAATAAAAAATGACTTTTACCATATACAGTGAACTCCATTTAAAAGAGAAACTGTGAAACAGGGTAGTTATGTATAACTCATGAACTGCTAGAAAAAGAGAGATTATTCATCAAATTTTAGATTAATTTTTATTTACATTGGAAACGTACATAAAATTAATTCATAATAAATAGTATACTTCTGTACTTAGAATTATGTTGATATATATTTACAAAAAAAGCTTATTTTGAACGTTTTTTATAAGAAAGAAAAGTTTTCTTTTTAACAAAAAAATGCTTATTTTATAGGTTTTAAAGAAAAGATTTTTTTATTTCTGACTGGTTGATATATCCAAATTTGCTTGAGAGCAATATCTTCTTATTTTATATTTTTAATTAAAAATTAGTTTTGTATAAACTATTATTATTAAAAAAATCACTTCATCATTTGAAACGTTTTTTAGTGAAAACGAGAATATCAATTAAATCTGACATTTTTCTTAAAAATCACGGATAGCTAATTTTAATCAATTATTATTATTTGTTTAAATTCATTTATTCATTTTTTTCACAAGTACTAAAGTATAAGAAAGATTTTACTAAAGATTTTGATACAATTAAATTGTTTATTTCTCCTCAATAAAAAAAAGGAAAAAGGATATCTTCGATTGCAAATTTCAAGTTATAATGTGGAAACATTATTATTATTAAGTCATTATTTATCTTGATTAATTTAGTCATTAACCAATTTCAACCGGTTTGAAACAATCACGATACTTCTCTATCGGTCTCTATCCCCCCCTCTCTCTCTATATATATATATAATTTTTTAAACTTTCATTTTTTAAATTTTTTCTAACTGGTAAACAAAGCTTTTTAGACCGATTTTGAGATGAATTAACAGCTATAATGTTATAGTTCTTCGTTGGCCTTTAAAAAATGTATCTGCTATCAAAGAAATATGCATAATACTACTACAATACTGGTAAAAGCCGGCAAAAAATATTTTTACTTACTTTTACCAGTATTGCATTTAGGAGACATCAAAACCTCCTATCCAAAACAATATCACATTCTCACATGATAATAAATTAATTGTTATTTCCGATGTAAAGTGTTAACCATCTACTTTTTAACTTTTCTTTCAGTACTTTTATATAACCAATACAAAACATTGCCGAAAAATATTTTAAAAAATAAAACATTAATATCAAAGAAAAAAATAATAATAAAGGTAGGGTACATAAACGTTTCATCGTTATATGGCAATGCAGTATTCATTAATTTTTCGTATTTCAAAATCATCCATATTTAATCAGTTATACATTAGAATTTCATGAGAGATATTAATACTTGGAAATAATACTGGTATCATTAAAAAAGTAGAAATTGAAAATAAAGATATTTATCTAATACACATCTTTTCAAAAGTTACTGCAGCAAAAAAAGCAAAATTTGAATTGACTTCAATTTACTGAACACTTAATCAATCTTAATCAACTTAATCAAATATTAGGAATCTTCTTTCCCTTCTCTTATATAATAAGTATTCAATAAATTGTCTTGTATATTAGTATCTTATATAATAAGTATTGAATATTGAGTCACATTGACTTTGAAGTAGTCATTACAGCGATGACTTTTATTTACATTCAAATTTAACCCTTTAACGGGCACAAGCTGTTTTCTTTCGAAATTTTCATTTTACGTTATATTTGGAAAAAATAAGCTCATTTATAACCCAAAAAAGTATTTTTGTTAAAATTTTGTTGTTGTGGCTGTATGTTACAGGGGTGGAAACACATATTTTGCACCGTCCAAAACAAGCAATGACATTTTACTGACTTATTCAATGGAAAAAATATGAAATATAAATAATTTCACAAGTAAATATGATTTTTGTAAAAATATTTATCATTAGTTGTTTCAAAATTTAAAATTTACCAGCGGGTGACCGAACTCCACTCGGAGAAAACAGGTATCGAAGCTAACTCGTTGAAATGTCGGAAATGTGGGGCGATTTTCGACTTGGCAACCATTCCTCGTATTAAAGTATAAGATAATATTAAAACTTAAGCTCCAAGCATGCGTTACGAGTAAAAGGGAAAAAATTATCTTATTAATATGTTGCCATCAGATTGACAAAAACTCAAATTAAAAAAAAATAAATTATTATTGCGCATTAAACATATAAAAATGCAATTTTCATCACGTGTCTGCATGAAATGAATATATATATATATATATGAATATTGATATAGATGGCATATTGGCTATAGATGGCAAGCACTTTACCACTTGAAAATTTAAGTAGCCATTATGGCGAACTAATAAAGTTTGAAAATATCCTATCTGTAACTCCGAACTGCTCAACCGTAGCGCTTCAAAACCGGCGCCAATCGATTCCTCGTGGCCACCCCCCCCCCAGACCCCCAAGTTTACCGGCGTTTATTAATTCTGGGGCGATTTTCGACTTGACAACCATTCCTCGTATTATAGAATAAGATTAATTACACATGAAATAAGTGGTAGAAAATCCAAATGTAATGTAAATTACCAAATGCATTATTTTAAACTATTCTGCTGAAGCAACATAACAAGGAGCTGAACACAAAGTAACATTACATGTTGAATATGACACTTTTGTCCGTTTCTGGTTAGTTTTGGAGCGACAATACTTGAAAAGTATTTTAAGGCGGTGGTAAGATATTTACCACAGCCTTAAAAAGGGTTGTCTTTACAACAATTTACGTTTAAGAGTCAGGGATACTCAAGAATTTTCAAAAAAACGCTTTCATTATTTGAACTAATAAAACTAAACTGCATTTGTGGTTTCCACAAAAATAAAATTTACTTATAAACTAACAGCTTACTTATGAGTTGATTTTTATATTTAAACTAAATGATCATCAGCATGATAATTTAAAACTATCTCTGCTTTAAATAATAGAAGAAAAAAATTGCTTACCTCGGACAATCGAACGAGTCAGGATTTTTAAGAATATCGAATGTTACCTGAAAATCTTGAGCACAGATTATTTAACTCGGAATCAGTTATCCAATGAATGCGTGGGGAAATATCAATTGCAAATTTGAGTACGCGCGCAGATTAGAGTAATACCACGTGACAAAGACAAAAGACTTCCTTTTAAATATTGCGAAATGTAAAGATTCTGCTAATCACATTTTCAAACAGTTCTTTTGTTAAAGAAATTTATGAAAAAGACAATACAGTTTAAAACTAATAATTCAAATTTTTTAAAGAAACTTAATAAAGTTTTCCGGCTCGGTGCTAATTGCAAATTGCGTGATAAAGAGTGTCTATGATGTAAAACTCGCTCTGTAGAGCAAATTTAGAATTATTTAATTATTCATAGAACACTTATTAACCCATCATTCTTTGGATAGTAAATACTTGTTAATTTCTGAATTTTAATAAATATTTATTTAAGAAAAATTATTATTTTCTAATTCATATCAGTTCAATTTTCTTTATTGATCAACCCACCTCATTTGGAATTACTATTTCCAAATTAAAAAATAAACTGTTCGGTTGCGCAAATCATGTTTCCGTGCAAACGTTTTCTCTGGGGTTTTAATTAATTTTGAAAACGTTTATAAATATGTTTTACATTCATATTTTTCATTGCTTTATTTATTACTTTTCTACACTACAGTCTACACTTTTATCTATTATTGAATAGCAGTATTTTCTACTACTGTTGACAGCTCAAGATAAGGGATTCCTTTTAACATCTGCTAAGCTTAGAAAGTTATAATACCGAGAAAGCTAGTTAATAGATAAACTGGACATTTATGTTCCTCATAACGCTATTATGTCATACGACTGAACATCATAAAGTTCATGTGCACAATGTACAGAACCTATATATGTCAATTTAAGTAATAGGACTTTAATGTCTGGAAATTTGAGGGAATCATGGACACGAAGGTATATCTATATGATTTATCCAAAATGAAATGTGAGCAATATAACCCGCTAAGTTTAAAACGAAATGAAATCTTCGATCGCAAAATTTCAAGTCGTCATGTGAGAGCAATATTATTTTTAAGTCATTATTTGTCTTAATTAATTTAAGTCATTAACCAGTTTAAATCGGTTTTTAAACAACCGTTACCGGTTTTAACTAACGTAACTAATTTTTCTAGCTGGCAAGAAAGTTTTGGATTTTGACCGATTTTGAGATGAAATAAGAGCTATGATGTCATCGTTCTTCGCTATTGTTTTAAAAACGCCTCTGCTGTCGAAGAAGCATACGTAATAATAATGCAATACCGGTAAAAGCAGTTCAGACTTTTAAACACGCATCTGCTTTCAAAGACACATTCTTGATAATCATGCATTACTGGTAAAATCAGGCAAAAAAATTATTCAACCGGTAATTTTTGGTGGCCCATAATCTTTATTTTTTACCCGTAAATTTCGAAGACACCTAAACAACATCATATTCTCACAAATAACAAAACTATTTCTTTAAAAAAGTAGCTTTGCAGAATAATGTAATAATGTTAATAATAGAGATGCTCAAAAAGTTTAAATTATCATATCTTCCAAGAAAAATAAGATTAAAGGGAATAAGGATTTTAGTTTTAAAAAAAATATTACTTCTCTTTGCTGTTTGACGAAGCTAAATACTGAAAGAGCGATATTGGGAGACGAGAACGTTAAGAGAAGGTACACACCTGCTTGAAAAAAATTAATTGATCTGTTATCTTTAATCCAAAATGAATTATATATAACAATCGTTAAATATGTTCTTGTTGTTACTTATTGCACTTGCCATGGACAAGCTCCCTGCTGATACAGCAGCAGATTTAAGCCGAAAGCAGCGTCTCTTGTCTTTTTAAGCAACACCAACTAGGGCCAAAATTACGACTTTAGCTACGCACTCACCACATTCACTTGCACAACACTTTTTTACAGGGGGGCACAGTCACACATCTCACAGGTAGCACACAGATGAACAACCATGCCCGAACCCGGGACTCCCAGAACACGAGGAAGACGCGCTACCTCTGTGCCAGAAAGTCGGCTCGTTAAATATTATAAACAATAATAAAATGTCAAAAATCAGAAGATTACATTTTCCAGCCATTATCATTCATTCTCCTCCTTTGTTTACGATAAAGTAAAAACAAATTTGTTGTTTTTAAACATTGATAAAGTTACTATAGAAATAGAACGATGTTAGAATAACATGTTCTGTAACTACAACCGAAATCACAATGACAACAATCTATTTCGAATTAAGTGCCATTACATTTTTTTCACAAAATGAATGGATAGCACTAGAATTAAATTTAAAAAATTGAATCAGTGAAACCAATTATGTTACTTTCACATAAATAATTCATCACAACAAAAAAAATTGCAATTTGAACGGAAATAAATGAACTGGCTGTTTTTAAATGTTGACAAATTACTACAGAAATCTGTATACATTGTTGAAATTTTGTATTCTATGAAAATAGAAAGAACAATAAAACTAGAACAATATATTCCGTTCTAACTGAAATCGGAATGACAAAAAAAGTCATTTATAATTAAATAGCTCTTCTTTCCTTCTAAAAATGATTGGATATTACTAGAATTAAATAAAACACAAATGAATTATCGAAAAAAAATTAAGTTACTTTTACATAAATAATTTATTATTATACAGCAAATTTAACGAAATGTATATCACAGCAAATAAGGATAATCCACAATTTCAACGAAAACAAAATGAATTGGTTGTTTTTAAATATTGACAAAGTTACTACAGAAATCTGTAGACATTGTTAAAATTTTGTATTCTATGAAAATAGAAAGAACATTAGAACATTAATTTCCGTTCTAACTGAAATCGGAATGACAAAAAAAATATTATTTAGAATTAAATGGCACTTTTTCCCTTCTCAAAATGAATGGATATTTCTAAAATTAAATGAAATGTAAATGATTTCATCGAAAAAATTATGTTACTTTCACATAAATCATTCATTATTATACAGCAAACTCCAGATTATTTACCAAATCATATATCACTGCAAATTCCTGGGAAAGGTATCCCT
>JAOUZG010037276.1:8111-21016 GCA_026289955.1 Argiope argentata
AAATATATATATATATATATATGCGTTAAAAAAGGAAACAATTAAATCAGTATAATCTTCTATAGAGTCCCCCCCCCGATTCTAAAACGCTTTGAAAACCTTAAGAAAAGCCGCAAAGGTAAATTAGTTTCTGAAACATTTTTAAACCAACAGTCAGTGTGAATTAAATGTTTTACAAGGGGTCGACACGGGATTGAAATCTGAAATCGGGATGAGATTTAGAATATTGATAGTATACATTGAGAAAGTTCATTCACGAAAATCTTAAAACGCAATGGCCAGAAATTTGTGGACCATTTTCTAGAAATTTATTGTTCTCAATGTATACTATCATTATTCTAAATCTCATACCGATTTCAGGAAAATTGAAACTAATGTCCTCTCCTTGTTAGTTTCAATTTTATGACCGCCCTTTCAATCAATTCTTCCTCATCAATTTTATGAATAACAGATTTGAATTTTAAGGCATAAAATTATTTGAATAAAAATATGTCCCTCCGCCGGCTCTCTGGCTCAAAGGTAGCGCGTCTTCCTCGTGTTCTAGGAGTCCCGGTTCGGGCATTGCTGTTCTCTGAGGTATCTGTGAGATGTGTGACTGAGCCTCCCTGTAAAAAGTGGCTGTGCAAGTAAACATGATGAGTATGTAACTAAGTCGTACTCTTGGCCCTACTTGGCGCTACTTCATAAACAAGAGACGTTCCTTTCGGTTTAAATCTGCTGCTGTATCAGCGGCGGTCTTGTCCATAGGCAAGTGCCACAAGTAACAACAACAACAGATGTTCTTCTTTTTGTGTTAAATGCTTTAGATTAAGAAGATGCAGAAGGCCCGAACGAAACAAAAGCTGAAAATCAGAAAAGTAAGTTACATTCGCTATGTCGGAGCTTTGCTGGATATTTTTAAAAACGTAATTCAGCTTGTTTCGCAAAAAATTATTTACATCATATATATAATATCGCTATAATATGAAATTGCTTAAATGTTTTGCATGAATTGTTTGGAACCGTAAATTATAATGCCTTTAGAGACCAACTGTTCATTTATAATACAAACAAAAAGCTGGCTTTCTGGCACAGAGATAGCGCGTCTTCTTCGTGTTCTGTGAGTCTCGGTTCGGGAGTGGTTGTTCCTCTGTGAGACGTGTGACTGTGCCCCCCTATAAAAAGGGGCTGTGCAAGCGCCTGTGATGAGTGTGTAGCTAAGTCGTACTCTTGGCCCTAGTTGGCGCTACTTCAAAACAAGAGACGCTCCTTTCGGTTTAAATCTGCTGCTGTATCAACAGAGGGCTTGTCCATTGGCAAGTGCCATAAGTAACAACAAATAAAAAAACTATGTTTTTATACCAATGTACTTCGAAGAACTACATCGTTTAAAATAACCCTAAATTGAATTATATTTAAAAAATAAAAAATAAATATTTCTGATTTTCTGATTCTAAACTTTCACACTAAAATTTATTAGACAAGAACTCTTCAAAAGTTTTAATTTAAGTATCACCCGGAAAGGGTATTTTTTTATGTATCTCTCAAAGAAATGATATTAGGGCTATAGGACTGTTTCTAGGGCTCTGAAAAAAATTAAAATTTTTCGATAAATTAAATATAGTAAATAAATTAATATAAATTAAATATTAAATAAAAATACGATATTAATAATTTTTAATACTATATATTATTTCATTTCATTAATTAAGCGTAAATGTAATCCTATAAAATTAGGTAGCGTACATTAGAAGTAGAAACCATAAAAAGCAAAATAAAATTTGATTCAGTATCCTTTGATCTCTAAACACGTGAATTATATCTGATTATTTTATAAGTAAAAGGAAGAAAATGAAGACGGAAAGAAAATGAAGAAATGAAATTCTCTGAAACCTTCTTACTTTATTCTATAGTAAATTTTTAACTTAGAGATGTAATTTTGAATAAGACCTTAAACGCCACGACTTCTTAGACTCGCACATGAGCGTTTTGTGAGACCTAGTACAGCAAATTAAACAGAGTATTCATTTTGAATATATTTTCTAGACTAATTGAAATGAAAATGGGTACATTTTTTCTCGACTATTTACAGTTAAAAATAGCATAACAATTTTCATTTATATTTCATCGCTTTCTCGAGTGATCGTGCTTCATTTCCTTAAACCATTTAGATTTATTAATTTAAATTATAATATAAAAAAAGAAACATTAATAAAGTAATGTTGAACGAAAATTGTCTAACCGTCTGTTTGGCAGGTTCTAACGTAGTCATGTTGAAATATTCCAGGAAGGATTAACAAGGATTCGAACCAACTATTTTTATAGTGTTCCTTCAATAATACCTATGCTGCTGGACCATTTTTGCTTTAGGGACATTAAAACATCCCTAAAGTAAAAACGCTTCTGATCATGTTTTAAAAAATCACATTGTTTGTTGAATGAACAAGAGATCATTTTTGTTCACATTGAACTAATTTTCTGAGAAATCTGGCAGATTTATTTTAAAGTTTATTGAAATTAATGTTGTTTAGTTAAGAACATTTATACAGTAAGACCCCGCTTAACGCGGGGGATACGTTCCATCAAAGTAGAGCGTAATGCGAAACAGCGCTAAACGAGGCTATCTTTACATGTAAATATTGGGGTTAGGGGAAGATGGCTAGGAAATTGGTTAGGTATCAAATTTAAAAAGTATGTTTTTTTTAATAAAAATAAAACCAAACATTTATTTCTTAAAGCCCAAATTAATACCACATTATTATTTCTTGCAAAAATAAAAACAAAATATAAATAACAAAACGAATATTCTTAAAAAAAAACAAATAAAATTCTAAGTCAGTCATATTTAGTTAGCCATCCGCGTTTTCAGTGTTCTGCCTTTTTGTGACAAAAGCATCTAATGTTGTTTGCCTTTTTCTTTTGCGTTGTTCTCTTAAAAGTTCTTCATAAACGGATAGAGCATCTCTAACACCACGCCTTACTTTTGAGCTCCTGTCAAAATTCGGATCATTTTCAATGAATTGATCCCTTATTTCAGTTATGGTAGACAAACTCTTTTTTACAAACGCCATCGAAAGTTCTTTTTGCTCTTCTTCTGAATCACTGCTGTCAACATTTTTGTTTTCTTCTTGTACAGTTAATTCCTTGAGCTCATCCCTCTGTTGAAATAAAAGGGAATCCCCGGGTTGAAATAAAAGAGCGTTAAACCGAAACAGCGTTAAGCGGGGTCTTACTGTATGTCTATTTTTATTCAAAAGTCATTAGCTAGAATTCGTAATGAACTAGTTTCAATCCGTTTCTTTATTAACATCTAAGCTATAACTTTTTAATGTTTCTCTCAAGAAAGCTCTCACAACTGAATGAATAGATAGCATGTTTGGATCCTCTTGCTCTAGTTCTCTACGAAGATTGAAATATTCGTTGTTTCATTTATTAAAGAATTGTTACTTAATCACATTCATACATCTTTCTCGTGTCTTTTACGGGTTCAAGTTTCGAACCTACTTTTGTGCTGTTTATATTCCCATGCTTGCTGAGCAGCCAACTTGTATGAATCTTTGGAAGAAGAGGACTTATAAGAAACGTCAATATTTTGACAGCTTGATATAGACTGAAAATGGTATTCAGTTTTTAATTTGTAGTTCTGTAGTACAAAACATGGTAAATTTTTGTTAACGAAATTTGTGTTGTCTTAAACTTTTTAAATATAACTGAACTCGATTTTTTTACTGCTTAATGGTTTTTTAAATGAGAATGATTACCATTTTAATTATATGTTGGCACTGACTACAATAAAGGCTCTTTTGTCATTTAGGATAATAATGGGTATGTTGCATTATTTTATTTTCTTCGCATTATTCTGGCAGTAAACTTTGGATACTTGCAATTCAATTTCATCTTTTGAAGATGAAAGGACTTTTTTTTCACTCAAATATCCATTTACAATAAAATTGTGTCAGATAGGTTTTTAAATAATATTTTAAACCAGGATTTTCTTCAGAAACAAACCAGTTTTATTATTTGCGTTATCATTGAGAAACGTCTCTATGTAAATTATACTTTCAATCGTTTCTTTGTTCTTATTCTTTGCCTGGGAATTCTGTTTGTTGAATAAAATTATATTTAAAAATTTATAGAAATATTGTCTCAGAAAAAATAAATTTTAAACAATTCAGTGATTTTCAAAGTATTAAGTAAAATTTTCTCCGGGCAAAATAAGTCTGAATTTTCGTTGGGTAGAATTTGAAAGCAAGTAAAGCCTTAAGAAAAATGAAGCATTACTTTGTTGTTGTTGTTGTTACTTATGGCACTTGCCATGAAGTAGCCCCCCGTTGGTACAGCAGCAGATTTAAGCCAAAAGGAGCGTCTCTTGTTTTTTGAAGTAGCACTAAGTAGAGCCATGAGTACGGCTTAACTACACACTCGCCACATTTGCTTGCCCAGCCCCTTTTCACAGGGGGCACATTCACACATCTCGCAGATAGCACACAGAAGAACTATTCCCGAACCGGGACTCGAACCCGGGAAGCATCGCTCTGGATATTTTTTATAACTTCTTTAAAGGAAAATAGTCTTCGTTCTACTGTAAAGGATGCGCTTGAATAAGTACAAAACTTATATGAATTATTTGCTTGTGTAGTAATATTACTTTAAAGCTTTAAGAAATAAATGAAACAAAGACTACTCGGTTGAATTTTTAATTGAGCTGTTATTGAAGCCTTTGCATATTCCTTCTATGAAATCGTTTACTTCTATTTAAAAAAATTTTAAGTCTGTATTTAAGATTTAGAATGTCACTCTAATCAAAAGTGTTCATGCTAGAGATCAGTTACTTATAGTTTGACATTTGACTGTACGTTCGTTGTTCCTACATATTTCTATTTTTGATTAACTAGAAAATCGCTACAATGAATAATTTCGACTCCTTGTGTCGAGAAATCTCAATGTGTCGAATATCTACAGAATTACGTTATGAAATATTCACTTGCATTTTATACTCCTTTATTTCCGTATTTTTGAATTTTTTTTCTTCATCTGAGAGTAAAATTTTATTGTCTAAAAACTTCAATAAGAGTGGAAAAGATCAGAACCTTTTCTATACCTGACTTTTCTATAATTTTTTATTAATCTATACTGTTTAGGTATTTATCTGCCTGTTAATTTTAATAATCCAGCAGTAAAAGAATTATAATTAGATAATATTTTAGTTAAATTGCTATTTTACTGGAAATTTCAAAAGAATTAAATATTTCATAACTTAGAAATTAAAAAAATAAGATTTGTGGAAAGATGATGCATTGAATGTTTTCAGTACTTCATAAATAAATAAAATTCGGCTTATTTTAAGGTTTGCACGCTCTTTAATCCTAATCTAATTATTTGTCAAATATTTATATCAAATGAAATTCAAGAATTGGATTAATAATCACGCCATGTTTCCGTACTGTCTTACAATTATAATAGAGGAAAATTTATCGAGATTCGTACTCCAAATAGAATTTTTGATCTCTTTTGGAATAAAAATTATGTAAATCAGTAAAATTTCTTTTAAAAAATGTTTAAGATTAAATTATTTTGATTAATTTTAAAATTTGAGAATTCTGTTAAATGTGTTTGATTTTCCAACGATGCATATAGATTTTGTGAAAATTCGTTTTTGACTACAGATTTCCTAAGGACTTGACTGTCAAATAAAATTTCGCATAATGTTTGCTTCCAAATAGCGCAAAGCTCATTTAAGGTATCTGTCTACGTGCGAAGAAAATTTTTTGAAAAAACCCTTTAATTATAAATTTTACTTGGTTTTTTAGATTATTTCAATTCAAAACAATGATTAATACCATTAAAAAAGTTTTATTTGATTTTCAACTTTGTCAAATGGGGGAATTTAGCTAAAAAAATATAGAAAATTAGTGCAAAATGCAAAACATCCCAGCAGAAATTCTAATCAATACTTTCACTCTTTTTTTTATAAAACATTTGTAAAACTTTAGTGAAGGCAATGAACTAGGATCTAAGAAATATTTGCATTTATAAAAAAAGTTATAGCAGTTCGAATATTTCCTAACTCAAAATTTATCAAAATTCCCACATATAAACAACATTAAATAGCTCTAAACTAAAAACTGCTCATCTCAGAACTATAATCCTACTTCATTGCCTTTAGGATAGTATAAATAACATGCATAAAGCATTTCATGCAAAAATATTCATAATTTTTTTGAGATCATGTTTTGCGTATGAAAATTTTTATAAAAAGAAGTTTCTTAAAAAATGCATTTAAAGATTTTATTTATGTTTCATGAAAAATATCTTTATCTTTTTTTAATATGCACCAAATTTATAGAATATATCTTCTTTGTTAACAATTTTATGTTTTCATCTTTTTCATTGCTTTAAATTTTTTTGTGGCACTTAATGATTGCCTTTTTGACTGGACGATTCTTTCTTTATCAAGAGAAAGAAAGTTAAACGGTGTATAATTCCCAAGAGTTAATCCCAGTTCAGAAAAAATGTTGAGAGCATAAAATCTATGATTAAAAATTATTACTGATATTGATGCTCCTAAGTGTAAGGTCTGGAGATCCACAAATATACCTTTTGGAAAAATCGTCAACAAAAGATGATTGAAGCTTTCATTAGAATTTTGAGTCTTACCGTGCAAGCATTTTTTTAAATAAATTTGATCGTATAGTTGCATGTATTTTGATTTAATAGTTTCAATAATGTTTTTTGGAAGACCTATATTGCCCTCTTTCAACTTTTTTTCCACAGGAAAGTCCACGGTGGTATTTACACTTACTGTCCTTTATTGTTAGACACTGCCCTCATATGAGCTGCTTATCACTAGAGCATGTATGAAACATTTATTAAATTCAAAACACTTGTTAAACAGTAAAAAAAGTATTCAGGCCAAACTAAGAAATATTCAATTGAAAAAGATATATATTTATATAACAGGAAACGAGCAGATGTTTTCAAATGTGAGCAATGCTTGAGAAACAATTGTTGCCATTCTCCTTTGTATATTAATAGCTGAAAACTGATACAAACTTAAATGACGTATATAGTGTGTTATAATCTGGAAAAAAATTTGAATTAATTTATGATTTAAGGAGCGATATTTGATAAAAAGACGAAAAATATCAACTTCCGGTTTCGTTTTCGACTACTTTGAATTACTAAAATCTCCATCTCCATTTGTAATAATCGTAGAAGAAAAATAATAATAGATTTAGAAAGCTAAATAAATGTACTTTGAATTTAAAAAATAAAAAGAAATTGTGAACTTTGACCAAAAGTGGTCTTTTAGACGTAGACGGATACCTTAAAGGAGGCAAATTGGTTCGCATTATTAACATGATACTTAAGGATCATAAATTTGAATCCATTGTAAATCGCGGACTTTCTGTATCTTGCTTCTTTAATATTACTTTTACTGTGCAGAATAGGTAATTCTAGTTTCATTAACTTTTGTTTTACGATCTCTATATTTGAAACCGTTTAATTTATTTCATGTTTATTATTTATGTATGCTATACGTCGTATCCTATTCTTATTCATCGTTACTAGAAAATTTAAAGGTTCATTACTTTCTGAAAATAAGTTAATACGTTTAACGTTAAATTATTTCATTATATACAATTCTATGCATAATGTTTCTGGAAAACAAATTTAGTTGCGTTGTTACACTATTTTAGGTGTTATTTAATGCAATGTTCTCGTCATCCAACTGTATTAAATATTGCATTTGCGCAATAATTTAACCATTACTTAATGTATAGAAAATATTCAAATTAAAAACTTTATCAATAATTCATTTATAATTCATACTGAAAGGTCACTTAACATTAAGGGCAATTTTTAAAGGTCAAGGATATTTTATTCAAAAATGCCTTTCAACTCGTTTTTTTTATTGAATAAAAAGTTCTAAAGTTTGGGGAGAGAGACCTTTAAGGAACTCTCCAAAAAGGTTAAATAAGTCAATGATTGTTCTGGGTTGAACATTTTGCTCGAATAATGGATGCGAATAATGGTGCATATAATGGATGTGACTTCATCTAGCTATTTATGGAAATTATGCAAACCGTGTAATATTCTGAATTTATGGAAGAATGCCGAATATAATACCTTCAATAGAGATTTTGGTAGGCTTTGCTTTTCATAGACAATCATATGTTGAATTTTATAAAACACTTGTTTTGAATTACAAAATTTCGATCATCTTTCATCTATGACAATATGAACGAATATAATGTTCACTCGGTTTTGAAAAATGTTACACTAGGCATAAGATTATGCCGTAACAATTTGGGAACAGTTATTAAGAATTAAGTGTCCAGATTATGAGGTATTTCAAGTCATGGCTAGTATGTTAATTGCAATGCTAAAGAAACGACTGGCATAGTCTGTAAAAGAGGGCAAGAAAAAGACAACTGATTTGGGTAAAAGATTTTGGCCTTTCATTTCTCATATGGAATATTTTTATTCATATAAAAGTTTCGCCAGAAATGTTAAAATTTTTTGATAATCTTATAAATAGTACTAGATTATAATATTTGTGCATGTATTATTTTCTGCAGAAGGAAAGTTCTAATATTGAATAACAAATCTTGTTTCAATTTCTACATAGCAAAATATTTCCGCAGTTTTATGAAATGTGGATAAAATATACTAGTCTTAATTAGAAGTATCTTTGAAATGTTTAACTTTCTTCTATTCGTAGGTAAAATATTTTTGAGAAAAGGCTCTTTTATTAACATTTGAAGGGAAAAAAGTGCATAATATGACGTCATTGTCACCCGTATGATCCATACCTCTTTTTTCGATGTTAGATTCAAAAGTCTAAATTCCAATTTCTATATTAAAAAATATATACATAACTTTAGAGGTCTCTCATGAGTACCCAGATATCCTGAACTTATTTGCTTTACTTAATATTTAGGTAAATGCAGTGGTAGACATTTTTTCCCAAAAATAAAAGGGACATCTTGGAAACTTCAGAAATATAATTTAAACTAACTTTTTAAATAGTTAATCATTTTTAGTGAAATCTCGGGGGGAAAACTGTACCTGTATTAGGAGATTCGAGTTTTTTCAATTCATATGCTCGAGGAAACCCAGCTTCAAAAGACAAAATAGCAAGTTGTTTTCCTTGATTGGGTATATTTCAGGAGTGAGAAATTTTAATTACAGTAATTTGACCTGAAATATTGAGGTATGCACAGTAATGGGAATTGTATTATCTGAGGGTAAAATTCACCGAATGTAATGTGTATCAGGAAATCTATTGCATTATAAATTCTGTTATAAATCTCGTATTTAAAGATTTGAATTCGTGTAATTAACAAATACAGAATAATAAAAACATAATGAAGTATTACTAGAGAAATATAAACCATTATATTAAACAAAATCTTTGCTAAATGTCAAAGACTTTTCTCCTTCTGCAATTGAAAAGTTAAAATATTTTATTTTTGTTACATAAATGCATATTAATCTTGAGTTTACGATTTCGTACATTTAAACCAGATTACTTTTTCAATATTTAAATACAAGGACAGCCTGTAGTACTTGACTAGATCCGCTATTGAGTATGCAAATGGATGCTTCGTTAAATTTTAGGATTAGTAAAAAAATTCTTTGACATTAGAGGAGTAAATCTAGCAGATCAAAATTGCCCTACAGTTTCAAAACGAATAATTCTATTTCAACCAATCATCTGATTAATTTGAGATTTGAATATTTTATTAAATCGAATGCATAATGCATTTAATATTTATGCAAAAAATGCTATGTAGAATTCTCAAATTTCTGAAGTGTTTTATTTACTTCGCAATAAAAATTTAAAAAATTTGAATCCATATAGTCAGACTTGTGCATCCATTGAAGTCAATTCATCTGTTACGGTAAACAAATTGGAAACTAAAAACATTGTATATCAAGCAGTTTAACATTGAGGTTCTTCGTTTAAAGACTTTCTATATATAAGTATTATTTATAATAATTTTTTTTAATTATGATAGATTTCTATCCACTTAAGAATCTTTCGTGTCAATACCTGCAACTTTAATTTAGATTGCATTTTTGAATTTGAAGTAAATTCTAAAATTATACTTATACCATTGTATTTAAAACAAATAACCTTGAATTTCGAATTTCTTGTCCAAAGCTTATCGCTTTACTTGAATTTTGTCTTCGGAATTCAATATTGCGTTGGCCATTTTTTCCATGCGTGTTGAATTTTGTCACTTGGTTTCCGAAAAGAAGTACATGTTAGCTTTAGAAATTCCTATTGCAAGTTGAATTTTTGATTATTGTTTTAACGCTGGTAAATGCATTTGATTTTTGTAGAATAAATTGTATTTTATATAAGACGATACAACACTGTCACGTTAACATAAAATTTGAAGATTATTAAAATTAAAGAAAATCTAAAATTTTAATGAAGTTAATTTTGTTGCATTCGTGTATAAATTATGCCATATATTCCAAAATTATTCACAAAAGCTTTTGAATTACAACATTCATCCGATTTTTTTCCAAAAATTAAGTTTTCAGCTTTAAAATGCAAACATGTTTTTCATTTAGATCAGTTTGTATTTCAAAATATGAAATAGCTTGGAGATTTTCTTCCATTCGGTTCATCTACGATGTCACCTGTTGCATTTCTTTGAAATTGCATTAAACTATTACTAGTCTGTTTTTGAAGTTATCTATTTATAATTAAGCTGAACAATCATTAATTGCAAATTTTCTTGCAGATCTTTTCACAGAAGTGACATTTAAATCTTCCCATTCAAATCTTATGCAATGGAATCTGTTTATGCCATTGTCGTTGATGGAGCCTTCTAATATTCTAAAGGAAAATTCAGTACAAGTTTTCTTACATAAAAAAAACACCGTTTGGATTAACTCATCATTCCACACTGTGCCATATTGAGTCGCTTATGGTTAAAGAAGGAAGATGGTATTTTCCTTCTATTGCATTGGACAATCCATGCATTGATTGCATGATTGTGGTGCCCTAGCTGCTCAGAGGCTGTTTTTGTAGAATATTCGAATACCGTAAATACTTGTTCACTAAGAAATTGAATTTGATTTGAATGCTCTAATTATAATTTAAAATTAGTTCCTAACATTTTAAAAAGTGAAGGGATTTTCTCTCAAAAGTTAATAACGGATTGTGATGAACCTGGCAGAAAGTGGAGTTCCCTGGATTTGAAAACGAATAGTTCTCATCCAAGATTTATTAAAAGGAAGGCGCGTTTCCAAAATATCGAAGTCAAAAATCCATTTTTCAAGTTTAATTTAGAAATAAGCCTATTCTAATTTTTAGGACTGTTAGTATGATGACCAATTTATCCATTAAATAGGAATTCCAAAATTATTCAAAACGTTCTTCATTAAATTCCCAGTACAACTTTATTTAGATTACCTATACAACTCGGATTCTCCTTCCAATGTTTTTACAGTTCCTGGAGTTTATTCTCCTTAGTTCATCTTTAGTTGAATTCAGTATATTAATTCATAATATTGATTCAGTACAATTGGCTACTCCTTGACGTAAATGCCGGGAATTTCAGGTTACTAAATATGAAATTTGTTTTCCTTCAGAGTCGGGATTAATTGCGTACAGTAATTGAATTAGGAGGCCTGTAGATATAGTATCGGGAAAATTCGATCATCGCTGTTGCTTAATGTTTGAGTTAAAACCGATTTTCTATCAAATATCGGGGCATTTTGAATTTCTGAAGGTATAGATTGACACATTTTTAAACATAATGATTATGTAAATGGCCAATAACATTTCGCATAAAGGTTTAAATATGCTTGAAACTTCTACATTCTAGGTTTGCGGTTTGGATATTTAAAATTAAAAGTTGGATTTAAATTTTTTGCCTTATTTTTAGTAAACAGGATTGATTTTTTGAAAAGGTTGGATTAATTTTTTGACTTATTTAAAGTAAACAGGCGATTAATTACTGATGAGTGATTCAACCATTTCACTCTCTCCCTGATGTATAAGAATTTTGATAAAACTAATCCTGTAATCTGATTTTTTCCCTCAATATAACAAAAATTGAACTAAAAATTAGTGATAATAACCAATTTTACTAACCACTTCATATATTAATTGAAATTATTGTGATTATATGCAGAAAATCTCTAATTTATACCCATGCCTTTTCAAATCGCTACTCGAAGTTCTAAAGAAATTTCCTTGCCGTTTGAAATAATTCGTAATCGTTCGATTTTCTTGTTTTAATAAATTAGAAATTTTCAATTCAAATCGATTTTCATTTGTAGTTTGTGTATTTGGCCTTTCAATTTCTGCTTGATTCCTTAATTGTACGACTTTCAAATAAAATGGCTATAAATATCCCAAACAGGATACCGTTTTAATTCCTATAATGTACACGTCATTTAAAATATTGTTGGATTTTGATTTTTTAATTTCACTTAAATGCAGAGCTAAAAGCTTAGTGCGGTGCGCTTCTCGGACCCCACATTATATGCGTAGAGGTTAAGATTATTCGTGTTCTACGTCATTAGTCGAGTAATATTTTATTAGTGCTATTCAATTTATACCCGTTTCCCTGCATGACCAAATCCTGAATTGTCGGGTATGGTATCATATTTTTTAAAAATCCATAAGATAGCAAGAGATTTGGCCAAAGAGCAACTTTCGAAATTTCGGTCGTATTTAGAAAAATGTCTTTTTACGTTGATTTTGCATCCATATTTTAAAGGTAATATAAAGCTCTCGGACAACCAGCTTCTAAATTTAAATGCAAACCGTAAAAACGTCAGTTTTTCAATAATGCTTTGTCTTGAAACTGATTCTTGCATTCGAATATAGCATTTTGAATTGAATTAAATACACGTTATTTGATATGAATGATAGTTAAACTATGATTTTATTC
>JAOUZG010037289.1:0-11335 GCA_026289955.1 Argiope argentata
GTATGAAATTCTGTTACTTCAAGCTTGAAAGATGTACTGGCTTACTTTTGTACCCTTTCCTGCATAATAAAGTTACAGATTTTATTCATTGAATCATCCATAATTCATGCTTCCACAAGAAATCCACAAAAATGAATCCCAAGTTTCCTATTTACCATTCGAGATATAAAAAAAGGATTCCGCTTAAGGGAAATGTTAACTTTCTTATGTCCTAAATATATGAGCGATAGTCAAAACTTTGTTCCACCGAGATAAAAGAAAAACTTCTGAAAATCGCATATAAATAAAAGAAAAAAATTCTAGCCTTAAATAATAAATTTGTCGTCTCTAAGTAAAGTGTAAAATATATATAAAAAAATTAAATACCATCATTTGGCTTAAGTCTTAAAGGATTTCGATTCAACTGCATAAAGTTTCAAAAAAATCTAGCCTTATAAAATATGATTTTCACAGAATATGACAAAAATCCCTTTAACCCTCTATGAACCTGTGTAATTTTCAGGTCACATTTTGATTTATCGACAATTTGCAAAATAATTATAGCTGTCTTCATGAGATGGCGCATAAATCTGAACTCTAAGACGTTGCAAACGCAGCCAATAATAGTATTCATGACCATTGCTAGGCTCATCAACCCGAAATAGCAAAATAATTGCTGTGCAAATTTTTGGCAGAAAAACTACGCGAAACCATTTGATCCAATTGAAAGTATTTGTGCTTTTTTCTGTAATTACTATACCATGTTTATGGATGCATGTAGATTTATGTCTTACACCAAAGGCAAATTGTTTTATGGACTTTCACATATAAGCATTTATACACACGGGCAAATTTTATAAGCCGGTGTGACTTGAAAGTCACATAAGGATTATAACGCAATAAAATGGTTTAAACACACACAAAAAAAATATTTGCGTATATAGGCTTATAGTTTCTAATTCCCACAATTCTTTTTGTAGTTAAAACAAAAATTGGGCCCTTTAGAGGATTAATTTGAATCCTTGGTTATTTTCAGTAATAGGAATTCGAAAAACCATTATGAAAACATGATGAATTCCGCGACTAAACCTTCTGTTACGTGTAGGCAACGTGGAAAAGTTGGTACTCTCTTCTACACGCATCTAATAATTCCTTCATAACACAGCTTTAGGATAATATTCTGAAACCTCGAAAGGTTTTTACCAACCGTCTTTTCTATTGAAATTCAAATGGTGATTATCATGAAATAATCATTCGAAAATAAAAATAATAATCGTTTATTTTATCTTCGTAATGACGGGATTTTGTAATCATTATTTTTCCTTGCTTTTAAAATAGTATAGTTTAAATTTTCTTCACCGATTATAAAAAAAAATTATTATTTTAATATATCTGAGCCAGGTAGTCAGTAAAGAATTAATTTGTTTTTATTTGAACCAGTTTTCATTTTCTGTTGAATTTCACAAAAAACAAACAGGAACTAATAAATATATTACAATTAGTTATGAATTAAAGATTAAAAAGCAGAAAATAACTTTTTAAAAAGGATTAAAAGGAAATCTGCTATGCATATTTCAGTGTATCATGTCAGGACATAATTTCTTGAACGGCCAAGCAGCACGTGTTCGTACAAGTTAAAATTATAGTTTTATTCATTTTAGTTGTTTCATAGAATGAGTCACTTTAGACTGCAAACGATCCAAAAAACTTTGTCTCGCATTTATAGTTTAAAAAATATCACATTTCCTACTTATTTCATTTCATATAAACACGTGCTCAAAATGGCATTTTTCTAGGTTTTATTTGCTGTAGTCATTGACTTATGTTTTTAAATCAGAGCTTTTGTAAAGGCAATGGCAACTGTTATTAAAAGCTGATTATTTTTGAGAGCCTCATGCAAATAATACTTTTTTTTTCGCTTACGGATTTTTGTTGACGTCAAAAGCCTCATACAAAAAAATAACATCATGCTCTGACAGGATAATAATATAAAATTCTAATTATTTTACACAAATAAAATCATTTTAAAATTTCTTACTACAAATTATATTTATATTCAAACTGTGCTATTAAAATCAATCGTTTTGAAAAGGTAGATTTTATGGAAAAAATTATTGTTATTTGTGCTCTATCTTAAATGCTAATGTAATCCTAATTTTAAACATTTTTAATGAGTAATTAAAATTTTTCTAGATTATCTAAGATGGTTCTGAAAATATTTCTTCACAAGAAAATCCTCATATTAAAGGTAAATGAATCCTTTGCACTCGCAGCCGGTGCCTCTGACTCACCATTTAAGACTGTGCATCATTTTGACGTTTAATTTATTTATTTTTTCAAATTTAATTGTTAAAAACACCTACATAATGGTTAAGAGATGTATATTAATTGTTCAAAGAATTTCTACTTAAGAGAATTATGTATATTTATTTTTCATAGCAATAAACAAATCTTTGTATAAGGTGAATAATTTTGCATCTAATTATTTTTCGGCAAAGGGTTAATACATTATTCAGGCAGTTATTGATTTATAAAACGAAAGGAATATAAAGATATAGAAGAAAAGAAAATGTGGTTTACATTATTGTTGAATGAATTTAAAAAAAAGAAAGAAAACTTTGGACTTCTCGGGAATTAGAGAAGATTTTTTTTAATTTAGCGCCACCAAAAAAGTGTAATAGTTATCTATTACTTAGCACCCGTAGTCAATTATTATTTAAACAATTAATATTTTTGAAAACATATATAATGCAGCAATTAATTCTAATAAAAGTTTATATAAATAAAAACGCTATAATTTTTCAGGTATTTGTTTTCAGCGACATTATTTAAAATTATATAATGTGTGTTAGAATCTCAGCTATTACAAGTATCTGGAATATATTAATTCGATAACAGGTTATTAAAAATCTCAGCATATATACTATTATAAAGAGAGGTAACAATCAAATAGGAATGGGTGAATTTAAATGTAATCCTAAGGAGCTGAAAAATTAGAAAAAAATCCGGGATAACAATCCAATAACCGATCAAACGGATCATTTGGTGGTACTTTACATTTGTGTGTGTATTTTTATGGGAATAACTTTACATTTGAATAGTACACGAATATATCCAGTTTCCCAATACAATGAATTTCTTTCCACAAGAAATTTCTCCCAATCCAATTCCAAACCTGGGGTTGAATTGAATCTTTTATTTCATACAGCTAATATTTCTTTTAATACTGTCATATTCAATGCTGGCTTGTTTTTGTGTGTTCTACATCACCTAACAGTTTCCACTTTTCTTTTGAAAAGCTCGTGTATTTTTATGTGAATCTATTGCTTGTTGTAAAGTTTTCAGACTTATATATTTAGCAAAAAATTGGACTCTCAATAAATCGCACATACAGGCATTTTTTCAATGTTTCTAATATATAATCATGTTTAAAGAAGTTCCGAATAAAGGATGGACCACAAGGTATTCCACTTCGTATTATCTAAATTCGAATAGAACATGTTAAGATCAGTATTTTGATATTTAACGTGTGGATTCCTGAATATAGCACCATGGATTAAGTGAAAAACGTTGAAAATGCATCTGACAATTTGTATTCCAAATTACGATGATTGTCCATCATACATGCTTCCCAAGATGGTTATGAAAATTTCTGGGAGCCAATTAGAAGAAAAGATAGTTTCCGAGTTAATATGCGAATTCCTGCAGTGGCATCCATCGCTGCAGGGATTCGCAAAATACTAGGTTTAATGAGAATGAGTTACACGTCATTCGCTAAAAAATTTCTTTGTGTATTCGTTATGATTGTGAAATGAGCAAATATTCAATTGAACGCATTTTCAAGATACTGACTTACCATTAATGGTAATCATATTAAAGCGTAGTGAAAAAATTCATCAATCAGCAAAACATAAACAGCATGACGATCAACAGAACGAACGAACGAACTAAGTTAACCGTCACTGTGATGGACAATATGCTAGAGAAGAGATACGTTCAAGATCAGAACGTAATGTTGAGAAAAAGAAAGTTTTTAAATGACAGTGATATCCCATTTTAGCATAGCATATACAAAATAAACAATTAGAAGTTTATGCAAGAAAGTGCTAGATCTCTTAGTTGAACATTTTCATGATAGACTGAGTTGGATTCCATCACTAAATAAATAAGGGCCACCTTTTTCCCAAGATCTTAACCCGTTCAGCTCTTTTTTATAGAAATGTTTGATAGACACAGTGTGTCTCATACATCTCTCAATGTTGAATGACTTCAGGGGAGCAATTGAAACCAAGGTTAAGGAAATTGGAACAAATATTTTACAAAAAAAGAATGGGAACTTCGATTTTAAACTTTGCCATTTTATTTTTTGAATGATTTCCATATGGAAAATCTATAGTATTGAAAGTTCTTAATAAACATTTATTTTCCCACTCGGTTTTTTTCCGTTTCTTGAAGTTTTCATGACACAAACTTCACACCTTAATTAGACTATGATGTTATATTTGATGCTCTAATATGTTATACATCAAAATACTCTTCTCGTGTTCGATCTGAATCCATAAAAATTAGACGCTAAAGTGCATACCTTATGGAGCACCCTGTATATTTTTTCATAAAAAAACACAAATTTTAACTAGCTCAGTTTGATCAAGGACCCATATACAACCTTAAATTTCAAAAACAATAACAATTATAAGAAGCCCGAACGCTTCGCTTCTGTTGTATTTAATTGATAAAGAGATTCTGTTGTATTCTATTGATAAAGAGAACTCAAACTTTTAAAATTGGCACTTTCTTTTCCCTTTCCTGTGTGCTATCTTCAATAAATATCTTCTATAGCTCTGGAAGAAATCAATTTCCTTCTTTTTTTTCTCTATTCGTTTATATTTATTTATTTACTTGTATTTATATGCAGAATCTCAAATTCCGTATGTATGAGAGGAAGAACTTATCTTTTCTTAG
The DNA here is from genome assembly GCA_026289955.1 of Argiope argentata. NCBI lineage: Eukaryota > Metazoa > Arthropoda > Arachnida > Araneae > Araneidae > Argiope > Argiope argentata. The sequence continues at coordinate 4,942 of JAOUZG010037289.1, forward strand.
CTATCTCTCCTTGATTCGAAAGGGAAGTGCTGATGATCCCTTTTTCCCTCGAGAATCGCTGGATTTAATCTTTCTTGCCAATTCTTGAATACTGGATTGAATCGAAAATCTAATCATTCTAAGACTGTTTCAATAAAATAGTAATCAATGCAGATATGTTTTTTTTTCGAAAAATTAAATAAATACATTGCTATTTTTTAACAAAACTATTTTGAAGTAATTTTTTTAAGTTATATTTTAATATTGCAATTTTATTGAAAATTCAAAAAATGGAATGGTGTAAACTTATACATTTTGTGTTTATATGTTTTGCTCTTCTTCAAAAATACTTCTCTGAAACTCAATCATATCAAAATTTGTTTTGAATCTTCGCTAGGAAAACAATCGCAACTTGAAATTTTCTGGTACGTTAAACTTGCAAATTTTAACTATTCTCATTTCTTTAAATAGATACAGAATTGTGTTGACATCATCAGCGCTTTTTCTAATGCTTTTAATATATTGTCTCTAATCCTTTCTATTTAGCCATGTCCATGACTCAAAGAATAGTAATAGTTACGAAATAGGATATCTTCTATTCATCTCAACAATCTCAGGGCACAACTTTAGGTGATTACTAAGATAAATAAAATTGCTTACTTATGCCATTTTTTAGAGGAATCTGACTGTCAGTTACATTCTGCTTAAAATGATACCTGCAGCAATCAGCCTGGAGGTATCATCAGCAACCTCCCCAACCCCGATTTGCAAATGCATGACTGCACCAGTTTTCTGGTTCTTCAGTGTATTCTTCAAGACACAACAGAGCTTTCATCTTATTTATTAATTAAAAATATCTAAATAATATTAATTTTGTGCGTTTTTTTGTTATTCAATAGGATTCATGATTAAAATAATTTGTTGAGTTATTTCGGCTTCATTCTGGTCGCGATGATTTGGTGGTAAGATATGAATCGTAGGGTTTGAAGTTCGAGACACATTTCACCAAAGAACCATCATGTAACGAGATCTATGGCACGTTAAATCCGTCATGGTCAAGCGTTCTTCAGCTGGTGTGGAGAGGGAGTGTTAGTTCAAATGTCGTCGTCGTCGTCGTCTTCTGACCGCAGTTAAAAATTATGAAATCAGACCCAAAATAACCGTTTTGCTTTAGACCGGGTTCGCTTTACAACGGGAAGTTAATATAACTAAACTAAACTTCGGATTCATTCTTACATATTTTTCATGAATCTTAATTTTTAAGCCGTTTTGGAACATTACTACAATTGATCTTATTTTAAATGCTACCAATATTTTTCTTTCTATGATTTGGCTTGGGATTTCTATCAACTTATATTAACGAAATTCATATTTAAATCATTTATTTATGTTATGATGTAAGCAAATTATTTATACATAATTTTTATCTGTTATGTTTTTTTATTATTAATTATTAATTTTAAATTTCAAAGTCAGACCCAAAATAACCGTTTTGCTTTAGAAAGGGTTTGCTTTACAACGGTAAGTTAATATAACTAAGCTAAACGGACTCATTATTACATATTTATCATTATCCTTACTTTTTAAGCATTATTGCGTATTGGGCCGTTACTACAATCGATCTTATTTTAAATTTTACCAATATTTTTCCTTCCTTGATTTGGCTTGGGATTACTATCAGCTTATATGAACGGAATTCATATTTAAATCATTTATTTATGTTATGATGTAAGTAAATTATGTATACATAATTTTTTATCTATTATGGGTTTTTTTTTATTATTACAGCGTATATTTCCCTACATGATCCAAGTTACTCTCTCCCATCTCCCATAGATGTTACACAAAACAATATGAAAAAATATTTGTTGCTAGTTTTGGATTATGTTTACCTCTAGAAAATATTCAGCAATACTTTAATTTTTTTTTTTAAAAAAAAGGCTTAATTACTTCATAAATAAAAATTGGTAACTTCAAAATTTAAACGATAATTTAAAAATATATATAAATAATAGCCTCAAAATTGGGTTTTGAAAGGTTATAAATCGAATTAATAAAGTAAAATTGTTGCATTCATAAAATAACAGCAGTAATGTTTTCTCTTGTTTTAAACAGTTTTTTAAAGTAGCGTCTGTCTCCACTTTTATCTATAATTCTAGCCCCTTAAAAAATTTAAAAAAATTCCAGATAAATATATAAGAATTTTTATGTCAGTTTTAAAACTGCAGTAATATATGCTTAATCATTTACTTGAAACTGAATGGAAGCTTTAGTTCATTTTAATTTTTTTTTCAATGCAAAAAATCGATAGATATTTTTTAACCCTTACAATAAATCTTTCATATGATTGATAATAAAAATCATCATTAATTTTATTTCAAAGATGAGACCGCGAATGGATAGTTATTATTCATTCTCTGCTTGCAATATCTTTAAAGAAGTTCCTATGATGTTAAAATGTACCTCAATAAATTTTCAGTTCCATGCGTATAATTAAATCCTTTATTTTTTCATGATTTATTACATACTTTTCATGATATTTCGGCAGAGATATAATCATACAATCCGTAAAATTGTATTTTTCCTCATAAATTTTATTGGTATTACCGACTGGTCTATAGAGGGGGAAATAAATTACGAAAACTGTAATTCCATAAATTTATGACATTTAACTCATGAAGAAAACTCAAATATTATATAAAATACTAACATTCTGTTTAAAAAAAAATTGGTGGGAAATAAATTTCTAAATGTTATTTAGGACAGAAAATTTCTCCAGTCTTTTCATCAAACTTTTATTTACTGAAATAATTCTGTCCAAACATAAAAGTTTTGTCTTAAAGTAATAATTATCGTCTGCCATTATAATGAAATATTTTTAAAACTTTTTACTGAAATGTTTCTGAAATAATATTCTTTATTTAAGAATAAACTTAATATTTCATTCAAAATATGTTTGAAATAAATTTTTGTGGTTAAGTAAATTTGTTCAATATCTTTATTCCTTTCAAAGATTTTTAATATTTTTATAATAAAATTGAAAAAAAAATGAGATTATATAAAGCAAGTTATTTTTATGTTTTGCGCACTTCTAGTTTATTTTTATAATAACTGTACATATAGTTTTGACGAATCTGGCTATGGTTGTGTGTATATTACTTTAAATTCCTAATTAAATCACCCTGATTTCAGTTTTTCATAATCGTTCATTTCGATTGACCAAATCTTCTCATTCCCCCTATATAGTGAATGAAATTAAATGAACTGTCCGTTTTAAATTCCTTATAAAAATGTATCTTAAAGTACATTGATATAATGATATTAAAAAGTATTTCTTAGAACTTATTAATTCAACTACTTCTTTAATATTTTCCTGGAAATATTATTGTTCATATTTGAATTTTCTTATTTTAAACTCGTAATATTTATTTAGGAATCGTGTTTACAATAAATAATCACCACAACTGCAGAATATAACTAATTTATAACTAACATTTTTCAAAAGAAATACAAAAAGTAATTTGAAAGTGGAAAGAATAACATTGCATTTTCATTGAATCTTATAAAATCAGCTTTTGTCAAAATAATTTCTTTAGGGGAAATGAAAAGAAAAATATTAATAAGAGAAAAATTATAGAAAAGTAGCAAGAAATATGCAGATTTTGATTCCGTTCTTAGATTCAAAATTACTATTTAACAAATAATTTTACGAATATACACAATATTACCAATCATGCTCCTCATAAATCATATTTTAAAAAATTTCAAATGAATGTTTACGTATTTATTTTTAAGATAAATCTTTTTAAAACAGTTTTAGTTGTTATTTACATTAACAGCAACAAAAACGTCATTAATAAAAAAAATTTCAAATATGTTTATTCATAAAGAAAAACTGCATAAAAACAGGTTTGAACTCAATACTGTAAATATGTTAATATAAGTACATGGAAATTATAAATTATATTTTTAAATTAAATATAGAGTAAAGCTTTCATTTTATAATTATTTAGCTTTTCCTGTAAATCACTATTAATTTTTTTTAAAAGTAATTAATTATTATTAGTTTTAAAATTTTATTTGTGAAAGAAAGTTGGCTAAATAAAATACTTTTAACTTTCCTCAAGAAATAGATGGTACTGTCATGTAGATTTTAAAAAATGTCACTGCATATAAATCAGTTCACTTTCATTTTTAATATTTTAAATTTCATATGTTGTGCCAAGCATTGATATTTTGTGCATAAAATTGATAGCTTGTTATTTTATTTTTCTATGAAACTTTCACAACATATATTTAATGAATCATATTTATTAACTAAACGAGATGGCCAAGAAAGTGATGACACCCTTTACAAAATTTTTGTACTACGTTTAAAATTCAAAATAGTATTTTTTTAAGTTAATTTTTACTTAAATATAAATAACTTCAGCTCAAAAGTAAGATTACAAATCAAATTAAGAAAAAAAATTCTCAAATTATATATGAAATTAGAGTTATTAATGTGTTTCCATAATAAATCATGCTAAAATCAATATCAAATCATGCAAATCAAAAGCCTTAAATTCTGAATCATGACCTAAAGAATGAGTAAGAATACTACCTAACTTCTACCTATAAAGAACTCAAATTTTTCTAGAATTCTTATTTAGTAGGAGAAAAAAGAAACTGTCTTTTCCATTTCTCCATCCACTTTTTTATCGCAAAAAAGGAAGGAATTTGTCATTTTCCATAAAACAAAACAATATGAACCTGACTCACTCGAAAACAAAAAAGTCTGTTGTAAGCGAGAAATGAAAGGAGGAAAACCGGTTAGACGATACTTGCACGCTGTTTTTATTATTTGAAGTTTCTCGAAAGAACTGAATATCGATTTCGTTGATGGGGGGATTTTTTTTAAATTTTTTATTTCACACTTCCTTTTATGTGGATTGAAACCCTTCAAGATGAAAAGGGTGAATATAATTTTATTTCATTTAAAATGCAAACATTTCTTACATTTAGTTTAAAATTGTAAGAAATGATTGCCTTTGAAACAAACGAGAAACAATATGCATTGAATACAGAGAAGATTAAAACAATGCATCGGTAAATGTAATCTATCTCTGGTTGTTTTTATGACTCGAAGAATTGTCTTAAGAATTATCCATTTTCTGACTACATTCCCATCAATATAAAGAAGTTGAATTGTTTCATTCCATTTTAAAGCTTCAATATTTAATATCCATATTGTGTATTTCACTATATTTGCTTTTCCAGTTAGTGGTATTAAAAAGATTTTGTTTGACAAGGAAGCAAATGTTTTTAGAAATAACAGTTTTCTAAAAATAGAATAAAATGTTATTATTTTAGTTTCGAATCTATAATAAGTTTTTTTTATTGTGAAAAATTATGTCTTAATTTTTTAAAGCATTATGTAATTATTTTTAATTAGTTTAAATCTTATCATTTTTCAGCTTATGACAAACAAACTGTAAATACTCTCCCCTTTACCCTGACATCTTTATTACATGGTAAAATGAATAAAAATGATATTAAGATGTCATTGGTTTATTGGGTGCAAAATTTGATACAGATCTACAGTCGTAAACTCAATAACGCATGCCAAATTTTATTCGTTTAATTTATTACGTTTCTGTACTATTTTCAGACGTACAGACTAAAATTCCATAATTTAGTAAAGTTCAACCAAAATTTTTAAAAAAATGAGACATAGACCTATAATGTTTACGCAAATTTGATATTATTAACATGTGTTACAATTTGTCCATTAGATCTTTGATTCATCGCATTTCGATATGCTTTTACTATAAAGACATTCATCTACAGGTATGATTTCATGCAAAATTGAATTTCATTTTGTATTAATTCATATCTTATAAATTGATGCTAATATAAAAGACTAAATTTCATTTTTCTTGATTTTTTAAAGTGTTCACCCTCTTAAGGAAATAAGAAAAAAATCTAGAAAAAAATGTGGTTAGGGGAGAGGAAACTCAAGGAAGCCAAAAACGTGGGAAATTATTCTAAATTCTGTGTGACAAATTTTTTCCATTAAACTGTTGTTTTTGTTACTAATGGCACTTGCCACAGACAAGCACGCCGATGGCCGTCAGTGATTTTAAACTGGATGAGCGTCTCTTGTATTTGAAGTAGTGCCAACTAGGGTCAAGAGTACGACTTAACTGCACACTCATCACATTCGCTTGCATATCCCCTTTTTACAGGTGAGCACATTCATACACCTCACAGATAGTGCACAAAAGAAAAATCCTTCCCGAACAGGAACTCGAACCCGGAACACCCAGATCACGTGGAAGACAAGCTACCTCTATGTCAGGTCGCCGGCCCGTTAAACTACGTTCTCCTTTTTATTACTCCTTAAAGGGAAGAAAAAACAGTATCAGGCCTCATT
>JAOUZG010037294.1:0-14197 GCA_026289955.1 Argiope argentata
AAAGTGACTCATTCGATGAAACGATTAAAATGAATAAAAATATAATATAACTCGCACGAGCACGTGGTGTTTGGCCGTTCAAGTAATGATGCTCTGACATGATACATTGAAATATGCATAGCAGAATTCATTTTAATTCTTTTAATATTTACTTTATATTTCGTATATCTAGAGATAAAAATTCCTTTCATAATATCACACAGCTATGAAAATATGTATATATACACAGTTTATAATACTTTTTCTCGCAATTATTGTTATAACATAATAATTCCACCAATTATGACAGAAATGTGAAATTCTAGCTATGCTCGCTGTTCTATTTTCATCCCAACAGCAGCTGCATAGAATATTGTTGTGAAATGGAGAGTCCTTTCGACAAGAAGGGTTGTTTATCTCTTAGTTGTTTCGAAATGCAGCATATGCCGTTTAACAAAACAAGCGTTCGATAAGCATTGCATAACTGGAACGGAATAATAAAGACAAACAACAGTGTATTTTGTGTAACAATCGACCTTTTACGAGCTGATAAAGGAACACAGCAGCAGATGATTCCGCAAGAGCAGTTCATACTGTGTTATAGAATATTTAAAAACTCATTTTCAATATTTATAAAGAGTGATATCCAAGTGTTGATTAAAGGAAAAGCTACTTATATAATTAAAATATACAACTACTTTTTTTAAATGCATTTTGTTGGTAAGAATTCTTCCTAAAAAAGATTTCAAAATATGTTTGATCGATTTTAAGGTCTATTGATAAAGGTTATCCTAAATACATAATGAGTAAATAACTAAAATAGAAATAAGTAAAAAATACATAAATAAATAAAATAGAAATAAATAAAAATACATAAATACATAAAATAAATACATACATAGACAAATACATACATACATACATAAATAAATAATGAAATTAAATGAGGTTCGAATAAATAAATAATGAAATTAAATGAGTTCCGAATATAGAAATATGATACTGTTTTAGTTTTGATGTTCATCTTTATATCATTTGTAGATTTGACTTTTAATTACATAAGCAGCGATAATATGAGCACGCACAAAAAATATGTTTAATCTCGTTGCTTAAATGGAGTAAGTGTTGAAGCAATTAAAAAGTAATTCTTTAAAATATGTTTGCAAATAATTTTAAAAATTTATTTAAAAAATAAGAAGTAATTATACAGAAATAAAATTGGTGTCACAGAAATGACATTAAGAAAATTTAATGTGTCCACAAAACAAATTTTGTTCAATAACCTGATTTAAAGTTAATTAAGTAAAAACGTTCACATTTATAATTATAAATCTTATTTTTTAATAGAAAATTTCCACCCCCAAAAGAAGATATATGCTACATTTCGTAACATTTTCCTTTAAAGTAACTGGGATGATTTTTTTTCATAAAAATGTCACATCAAACAATTTATAAACTCTATCACAGCAAAAGATAGTCAATTGCTATTTGCAGAGATGTTCAGAACATTTAAAAAACAGTGGCAACAATGTCAAATATAAAAATTAATAAAATAATCTTTATCATATGTAATCCAAAATATTTCACTGTCTGTCATTTAACACTTGACATTCTTGTGTGATATTCTCGTAAAATTATTTTTTGCATTATTTAAATTTCATTTTTTGAAGAAAAAAAATTCACTTGTGGGCTCAGAATGCTTTTCTCAAAAGAAATCATATCCACCTTCTTGAATTAGATGCATAAAAAGTCTTAGGGCTTAGGCACTTCTATTCAGTTTGAGATAGCTAATAGCAGTGTGTGTGTGTGTGTGTGTGAGAGAGAGAGAGAGAGAGAGAGAGAGAGAGAGAGAGAGAGAGAGAGTTTCTACACTCTTGTAACATTGATGCATCAGGTGGGAAAAGAAAAGGTTTGCTGATTTGCAATTTAGATATAAAATTAATTGATTCTTTAGGAGCAATTTAAATTTAGGAAGAAGCTTGGGAGCTCTAAGTGGGAAAATCCGTTTAGTAGCTGAGTGAGGAAAAGCACATTTTTTATTGCAGTGAGCATAGATATTTTTTTTCTTGGTTCTTTCCTTGGCTTCTTTCTTTTTGATGAAATAATCAAGTTCCGAAGTTTTAAAATTCTTTGTGTAAAATGCCAATTTCGATGAATCCGAGATAATTCACAATAAACGATACAAAGTACTTTTGTTTGTAAAAGTTGAGTTTCCACAAATTTGAGCAGCATAAGTGAGGATAGGTTTTAAAACTTGCTTACATGGCACATTGTATATAGTTGATCGGCAATAAATTCTTAAAGGGTGGAGCACATACCAATGACTGGGATGGTGAGATAAACTTCATCCCAGAACCTTCTTTTTTTTTTGCTGTTGTTAATATAGTTTCCTAAAGTGCGTTTATCATGGAAAATCAATGTAAGATATATCATTCCTTTTTCAGGTCGCAGGTCGTGATACGAACCTGCGACGCTAGGCCAGAAGCCGAGTAACATGACCATAATACAAAAGTCGACTTCAGCATCGTAGATGTTATCTGGCTTATGAAGCTAGCGCCGCAGTACTCCCCTACCAGTGAGTCGGAGGACGGAAGAACGATTTTTATAGCGCCAATCGTTATGGCATGTTGCTGCTTCCTTGCTTCAAGTGGGTCTGACGACTTGCTTTTGCTTGCTTGCTCTAGTGGGTCTGACGACTTTACTTTTGCTTGCTTGCTTTGCGTCAAGTGAGTTTGACGACTTTTGCTACAGGTAGATGGCGCCACGACAGTTGTTGCGGTAGGTTGCGTTGTCAAGGTCACCAATGTACCTATTGAAGGTCGTGATACGAACCTGCGACGCTAGGGCCAGTAGCCGAGTAGCATGACCATAATACAAAAGTCGACTTCGGTGTCGCAGATGTTATCTGGCTAATGAAGCTAGCGCCACAGGATTTTTTAAGGGTTTTTGTGACTAAATTTTTAGTACTCCCAGGATAAGGATAGCAGTATCATAAGCAAAGAAGCAGCATGTGATGCTATTTTTGTGAAAGTCGGCTGTAAAAATGGCATAGATAAATTACTTAATACACGACTCAAATCGAATCGATGATTTTAGAAAGACGATTTTTTAGTGAGTACTTTAACCAGTTTATCGTACTTTAACCAGTTTTTTTAGTGAGTACTTTAACCAGTTACCTTTACAAATCATATCATCCAAGATTTGGAATTAAAATATTTGCTTTTATAACTGATTTTAGTGGTGTTAAATTTGTTGAGCATCTCTAAAATTGACGTTTCTGTATTATTCAACAAATGAGAAATAATACAGTACACTAACGAGTATTCTGCCTACTTGGTAATAGTAAAAAAGTTGGATAGACTTTTGTTCTATTCATTTCTTTGCCCACCAATGCTAGAAGGAAAAGTTTTTATACCGAAACTCACTGTTATAATATGTATTTTCTCAATTCTCATTGAGTAATAAGCCAGCCATTTATCACAAACCACGTAAAATGTGAAAGCGTTCGAAGTTTGGAGAATCATAGAAGACGTTACCGATAAAGTGTCGAGTTAAAATAAAAGGCCCTGTACTAATAGTTTATATTTGTTTATAAGGTGCACTGCACGTTTCAGACAAAACAAAACCTTAACGTTAATCGCAGGCCTAACTCTTCAGAAAATTGACTCAAACCGATTTTATTTTTCACTGGCATCAAACCGATGTTATGCTTCACTGACATGCAGATAAGGTAAGAGTCAAATCTTAAAGTTTTTAGTTTTTGAAAAACTAGATCGGATAGTACGTAAGTTGGATAATCAGAAACCAGGTACTTGGGAGTATACTGTACTTTTTCAAATTTCACAAGCATTTTATTCTATGCAATGCAAGCTGACAACAATTATATTTTTATTTTTATTTATATATAATTTCATAGTTCGTCACAGATGAATTTTGTTTATGATTGTATGCATCGTCCATAACGAAAAATATCTAAAAAATAATGATTTTATTATAATATTTAAGTAAAATAATTAACAAACGGGGCTAAATAATAACACATTCTAATCTAGCTCTCAAATTTAATTAAATGACCTGTATTTGACCCATTAAGGAGATTAGCAATCAATGCAATTTTTGCAACGCAAATCAGTATTAACATAAAAAAAAAATCTGCATTTTTTTCATTATAACCAGTTGTGTAAATTAACTTGGTGCCAAGGAATAATAATGTCTTAACTTATGAGCAGATTCAAAATTGTTAAAACATCATGAAATTTAGTAAAATTTATCCCTGTATTACTAAATCAATAACAAAACAAAGAATTAAAAAAAAGGAACAATATTTACTTCTGTATTATAAGTTAATTCTAAATTATTGCGATAACAAATCTCAACGTGGAAAGCTATGCGTTGTTTATATCATCAAAAGGAAAACTCTGACTCGACTTATACCGAACGTTTTCACTTTTTATCGTTTTAGAGAAGTCTATTTACTTGGTTTAATATGACAAATACTTTTCTGAATAGCAATAAAAATGGAGTAGGTTTTTGAATTTTTATTGTGCAAGAATCAGAACTAGATATTCTGAGCCAAATAGAACATGGATGATTCATACATTGATATGATTTTTTTTCTTCATTAAGAAATAATATTCGGCAAACGATAAGAAAAAAATTCGCTATCAATCCAACAAAATTCATCAAACGATAATTAATCACCGAAAATAGCTGTATATATGACATTTGTATCCATAAATTTACTGAAATCAAAAGCAAGGGAAATAAAATTATATTAATTTTATTTCTCTGTATATATTGATATTAGTGTCTTATATGTTCATTATTATTGTAATAAGAATAAATATTGTATAGTTCCTTTCTAATATCAAAAGTAAACATACATATATTTATTTTTTATTCATTCATTTAGATTGCATTCCATATTTAATAAAAATTCAAAAGACTTGTCTTGGTAATAAAAATTCAAAAGACAATTTTTCTAGAATATTCTTTTGATACTTTGATTATTACATGTTATAAAATTTTATTCATTTTCCATTCTAAAGAAAGAAAAAGAATATAATAATTACTTTTCCGATCCTAATTACATTTCCACTAAAATGAATAAATATAGAGATGGTTTTTCAATACCGTCTGGTCGGAATGAATCATATTTATCTATAATTCTCTAAACTTTAGTTACTATAGATTTGGAAAGCAATACAAAAAGCATGCTTCATGTGAGTTTTTTTCTTCTTCTTTTATCCTAAGAGAATGATTCTCTAATTCTAGAAATTCCGCTGTTCTGAAAAGGTTCTTTTTTCTCAAATGCACGATAATAAATGAGATGATTTGAAAGGCGAATGTGAAGCCACTTTTGTTCGCATTCATCATAGCGTCGGACGACCTTGGGATTAAGAGAACAGCGCCCAGAGCTACAAAACATAATTCAGAGCGAAACGGAAAGAACAACCTGCCCGTGATTAATGACTTTTGGCGAATGGCAAGCTGTCATTACATTTCTCAAAATGTTTGTAGCTCTAAATTGAAATTTATTGTTTTCATCTCGAATCACGCCATTATTCTCGCGGATTTCCCAGATTGTACTAACCGATAATAAAATCCATATCTACAGTTTCTGAGGCTGTATTGGTGTGAGTGATATCAGATATTCAGACTCATTCTGATCTGAAGTTCATGATATTTATCAGTAACGTGCTATTACACGCGTCTTCGTATGCATGGAAAAGCACAAAACTAACTTAAAAACAATTTATTTACAGTGTGTAATTGAAATGAAGCAAAACAGCAGATAAACCCCTTATTTCTTTAAAATCAAGTCGTCTATTTTAATTATCGATCGAGATTGAAATAGGTACAACAGTATTATAAACATAATTATGTAAATTTTTAATTATGATGAAAACATATTTGTCAACAATTGCACATGTGTGAATTTTCAACGCCAATAGGGGCAACACAAAATGCGTGAATTTTCTACGCCTGTTGGGGTAACGCAATACATATTAGAAATTTTTAATCTCCTTTATTCTGGATTATTTTAATTAGAAAGTCCTTCAAGCTGAATCCGAAAAATCGATTAAAAAACAATGTTTAATTTTAAATGCATCTAACACTAAGAAAATAAACACAATCGTGAAACAATCGGCCGAAAACATGTTAATCCTAACCTCATTAGCATGGGAAAAAATTCTAACTCATTTGGCAATGGGGTTATGAAGGTTTTTAGCGGAAAAATAAGAAAAGTGTCGTTTTTATTATTTTACTCGCAATGTTTCCGTTTTTTTTTTCTCTCTATTAGAATCTCCCTCGTGTCTTAGCGAAAATATTTTTAAAAATTAGCCGAATGGATCGAGCCGTTCTCGACTTTTGCGCTTAGCAACAGATGTGGTGATTCATTTTTTTAATGCAGATGAATTAAATTTTGCTCCCTTCCGATTTGACCTAAAAACTTAAAGAGAAACCGAGTTTATAAGGAAGGAATATTTTCAAAAGAAAATTATCGAGTATTTCCGAATTGCTCATGATTGAGGAAAGTTGAGACGATTTCAAAAAACATTGGTGGGGGGGGGGGGCGAATTCTTCTTCATCAAATCAGCAAGTTTGGTCTCCCCAAAACTTTCTCGCATTTTCTAATATGTATTGTAATATTCTAATATGAAAACCAACTGACTTCGCGTATTTCCTTCTAAACAAATCATAATTTATTACTTCCTGCTAAGTCTGTTGGTGTGGGGGTATATGTATTGTAATATTCTAATATGTATTGTATATTCTTATATGTATTTCTAATATGTATATAATAGGAATGTTATTTCCTCCTTCCCGAATAAAACATAGATGTCGTAAATCCACGAATGGTCAAATTTTTATTTTCAAAGACCAATTATTGATTTTTTAAATTTAGCTTTGTTGTTTCTTATGGCACTTGCCGTGGAAAGCTCGCTGAGGTAGTCAGCGATTTAAGCCTAATCAGCGTCTCTTGTTTTGTAGTAGCGCCATCTAGGACCAAGATCATGACTTTAGGTACTCACTCATCACATTCACCTTGCGCAGCCCCTTTTTGCAGGGGGGGACATTCACACGCCTTACCGATAGAACACAGAAGAACAACCATGCCCTAACCGGGATTCGAATCTGGAATGCTCAGGCCACGGCGAAGACACGCTACCCCTATGCCAGGACGCCGGCTTTTTATTTAATGATATAGTTAAGAAAACTGGCGCAGGTGTACTATTTACATTGCATTGGCGAGCAATAACTACTAAATAGCGATATTGATCACGAATCTGACGCTTTTACAAAATCTTCAGTGCTATTTATTCACGGTGATTTTTTTGGGTTAATTTACTGGCATGCCATTAATAGACAAGTACCAAAAAATTGAATATGAATTTGGAGCGCCCTTTTTTTTTCGACTCACTGAAACCAAAATTACATTTAGTATAACATTTATCGGCATAAGATCATGTGCCTAATTTCATTAACATAAATCAATCGATTTTATTCTATTTACTTTTAAGTACAGATGATCAATATTTTGACAGATTTGGAACAAAATTTGATGAAATCTACGATGCTAACACTGTGGACCCAATTTCATATTCCTATGTTGCTAGGTCTTTGAATGATCTCGTTTACATGTATACAAAAATACATTCTTCTAATGTCTAGCTGTATAGTTTTACTGAGAGGGTTCTGATGATGATCTCGTGTCCACCATACAACGAATGGGGGGGGGGGGCTGCAGTAGCTTCTGAGGGTATGGACCCCTCAACACCCGAGGGCAGAAGTCTGCCTTCTAGATCATATGAAGATGACAAACACTTATCACATTCGCTTGCACAGCCCCTTTTTACGGGGGGCCACATACACACAACTCATGGACAGAACACAGAAGAAAGACCATACTCGAACCCGGGACTCTCAGATCACGAGGAAGATGCGCTTCCTCTTTGCCAGTATACCGACAGAGAGAGAGATCTTTTTATGTTATTTGTTTGTTATATATTTTTATAACACTTTTACTATGAAAGACCACGTGTTTTAGGACGACTGTTTCTATAGTATTTAGTTTTATAATTTGATTTTACTTTCTTGTACACGAAGTATAAAAAGAATATTGTAATCCTTAAAAATTCGAGCATAAGATTTTGATGAATCTGCACGTTTTGGATTTGAACGAAAAACAAAGTTTTAGAAAACGCCCATCTGTATGTCTGTAAGAAAGAAAACCTAAAAAGTTTTGTGCTAGACATTGAAATTTGGAGATTTCTGTCAATTTTTGAGTAAAATTTTTTCATTCGAAGTCTATCCGCCCGGCTGTTCAAATATAATGACATTAATATGATGATTACAAAAAGAAAAGAGATAGCCAGGAAAAATTTAATGCACAGTTTTAACATCAATAGTGTAGACACCTGTCAAATTTTGAGTCAAATCCAACAACGATTCATTGTCTATTGGTCTGTATTTTTGTTGTTGTTGTTGTTGTTACTAATGACGCTTGCCATAAACAAGTGCGTGACGGCCGCCAACAATATTTAGCCGAATGAAAGTCTCTTACTTTCGAAGTAGCACCAAGTGGAGCCATGAGTACGACTTGCTACACACTGTAACGTTTTGGCCGGGGCTACTGGTGAGTTGGGTTGAAGACAAACCAGGTCTTGGAGAAATAAAAATCTATTTATTTTCAGCTATAATACATATATATTTCGCACAAATACACCTTCTTGATTAAATATGTTACGAACACATAGGCAATTAAGTTCAGAGTTCCACTAGGGGAAGGTGCTGTGCCTCAAATAGGAAGGTAGTCTCTCTCGTAGATGAAGACGGAGGGTGGAGTTCTTGAAACTCCCGCAAGATTTGGCCCGAGGTTCATATATTCTCTGCTTGTCGATTAACCTGCTGGGTTTGTAGAGCGTAAGGTGATGAACTGGCTGGAAGAGCAACTCAGGAGACAGCTGTTCAGCTAATTGGAGGTCTCCCCAAAGATCGGATGAGCTTTCACACTTCAGACGAGACGCTGAATGGTTCCAAAGGTTCCGATGAACTCCACGTGGGCTCGGCTGCAGGGCGAGGCGGCCTACGTACATTCCAAATTCTCTCCTGAGAATTTTCCACAGAATTCCAAGTTGAATCCTCCCTCCAATCACCAGCTGTTGCTTCGTCAGTCTCCCAACACTTGGCTCCCTACACCTGACTCTCCTCCTTCGGCTCTCTCTGTCTCCCCTTTTTATCTCGGTCTCAAAAACCGGCCCTCGATGGCAAATGACCAATCAACATTATTCTCAACTTTTTTGATCATCTGTCCCAAGTTATCTTTCCAATCACAAGAGAGGGGGAAACGGCGTCTAGCAAGGAGACGTCTTGGTTCCGTCTAGTCTGCAATCTTTACCTTCCAAAAATTCCTCCGTTATTTATAGTTGTTTTCCCGTGGGAACGCAATTTGATACATTCCTCCTTATCTATCCGTAAACGTCACAACACTCATAACATTCGTTTGCGCAGTCACTTTTTATAGATGGGCACATTCATACACATCACAGATAATACACAGCAAAAAAACTATACCCTGACCGGGACTGGAACCAGGATGCTTAGATCACGAGGAAGACGCGCTACCTCTGTGCAAGGACGCCAGTCTGTATTTTTAAAAACGTGTTAACGCGATAATTCAAAAATACAATAATTTAAATATAATGGATTTGATATGGGATTTTGTAACCATACCTGTAGTTCGGTTAAATTTTTACATCGATTATTTTTTAAAAATCTTGTTTAAAGCGCAAATTTGATGCTTGGACACTATTAATAACAAGGCGTATCAGAGATTACTCGCCAAATAACTCGTCAAAGAATGATACCAGCCACCCAGTAAAAAGGGCTGTGCAAGCGAATGTGATGAGTGTGTAACTAAAGTCGTACTCTTGGCCCTAGTTGGCGCTGCTTAAAAAAATAAGAGACGCTTCTTTCGGCTTAAATCTGCTGCTGTATCAGCGGAGGGCTTGTCCATAGGCAAGTGCCATAAGTAACAACAACAACAAAATCCGGTTTAAGCACAAATTTGATGCTTGGACACTATTAATGCCAGAACATGTCAGGGATTAATCGCCAAATAACTCGCCAAGAATGACACGATAGAATTGGTAAAAATGCCAAATTCAAGTCTAAGGTTAATATTTTGAAATTACAATAAGCCGATGTTACGTAACGCATTCTATGGGACAAAATGCTAACCAAAGATAATGCGAGAAAATTTAAAAGAGACCATTCTTAATGGTTTCGAGATTATTTTCATTGCCGATAAAAAAAAATTCATAGACATTTAAAAATTAATCAATTCTTTGCTAGGAAACCACTTTTATAGCAAGAAAGATTTCTTTTTCTTTGTGATATCATTTTATGGGATAATAATGTGTATAATTTTGTCTTGAAGCATGCGGGCATATGTGATTCCAGTCGAAAACTTTCAAGCGTCGGCGTGGAGTCAGTCGTTCAAAAGCGCCGCCGATGATTGGCAGGAGATTAGAAAGCTCTTGTTTCCAAAAACGCGGCTTTGAGGCAGAAACGCTCGGAACAGCCGCTCAGCTTCTATTAAAGCTCTTTTAAATCCACCGGATCATTTTCGCGAACAAAAGCGGCTAAATGTTTAAAAACATTCGCGTGAGTTCTGCTTTTTTCTTCGTTAAAACCAGCAGCTGAAGGTGACAAGAAAAGCTACCGAAAAAGAGAAAGAGCGGGGGGGGGGGGACGCCGAACAATTTAGAAATCAAGAGGTCGCTTAACCGTTCGTTCGAAAAAGAAACTTGCAACCTTTTCTTTCTTTTTTTTCTTTATAATTTCTGACGCCAGCAAGTCTTCACTGAAGTGCTGTTGGAGATTAGGTTTTGAAGTGAAATCATTTTCAAGGTAATGTAGCTTTTTGTTTACGGCAAGAGATGGGTCATCGAAAAAATAAATAAACAAAAAATAAACACAATAAAAAAAGAATAAGAATAATAATAAAAAACCCCGCCATTCCCTACTAATGGGTTGTCGATGTTGAATGATTCGATTTTTCGATGAAATGTTATTGTGGTCTTTTAGCCAAAGGTTATTTTAATTGTTACGTTTTAGCACGACAGAAGGATTAAAATGATTGTTATTTGTGACAAAAATGTTAATATAATTATCAGTAGATAGTAAAAGGTATTCAATGCTTTTCTTGGTTTACAAGGAAACTGTACCACATTTGTGACACACTTAGAAGAAGAATAACCAGATTAGCGATAAAAATTAACTTCAAAGCAAAAACCAAGAGGGAAATATGCAATGAACCCGGCCTGAAGACTTTTTCAAGGGTCACCCTCAGGCAGGGATTCAAACCAGGGATTTTGTTTCTGTAAAAGGTTTGACTTACGTCAAAAAATCGCCCCCACGCGACCCGAAAATCCCAGGAAATTGAGGTTTTGGAGATAAATTAATGTTACAGAAATACACTTTTACAAGAAAGTTTTTTTAAAATTCCAAATAGGTTTACAGCAAATCGTTTAAACCATACAACAAAGGACCATGAGACCTGGAAAAAGGACCATGAAACCTGGAAAAAGGGCCATATGTATAATTTTCTATATTTGACGACGATTTTAAATTATAAATCCCTGTGTGGCCTTGATGATGTTTATGAGGTCCCCCAAAACAGTGGTGAAGGAAGGCGAGAACCAACAGCACCAGGTTTTAGAGGATGAAAAAAAAATGTTTCCAAAAGCTATAGTGTAGTTTCAAAACTGCTCCTTGGTATAACTAATCTAAATTATGAACCAAATACTGTAAAGGACATTGAACAAAGAAAGAAAGGATGTATTCAAGAAAGAAAGAAAAATATGGAACTGAGATACAAAATATTGAATAGGTCCATTCATCCAATAATAAAGCTAAAGGGTTATAACACTATGGGGAAAAAGTGAAAATATATATTTTTTGCCACCATTATCTTTATATTAACTTTTCTGTTGTATTTATAAGCACGTTTTTCGAATGAATATTTATGTGTTGTTTAAGCAATAATTACCTTATTCTTTTAATTTTTATTTCTATATTTCTAATGTATGTGCTAAATATTTTAGAATAGCTCATGTTTCGTTTTTTTTTTTAATTCCAGGATCGATATTCATAATCTCTCAAAGCAAAAGCCCAGCATACGATAAATGCAAAATATTAGCTAGGCGACAAAATTATGGAATCGCATTCCATAACTCTTATTCTGAAACAAACACCTAAAAATCAATTTAAAAAGCAGCCATAAAAATCCAAACAAAGATCTAGACATCTCTTTCAATGTTCAAGATTCATCCGACAACCTGAAAATCCTGAAACTACACAAAAAGAAACAACAATAAAACTATGACTCCGTCAAAGTATTTTCTAAGAAAAATTTACTTTAAGTCACCAATGGTAAAAGAATGGACTCACTTTTTATTATGTGAAAATAAATTAAAGCAGAATATTCTGGTCTGGAGTACAATTTTTTATAAAAATTGAAACGCATTCTATAGTTCTCATCTGTATTTATAGATTACCACTTAGATATATAGTCTTTTTTCATCATAAATATTTCTTCAATTAAAGGGTATTATAAATGATTATACTTATATTAATAATTATTTTTTCCACTTTTCACGTGCTTCTATTAAAGGTTTTTAAATATTCCATATTTGCCACCCAAGTAGATATTTAAAAAAATTATTAAAAAATCCTTTAATGTCGTTTGATTTTCACGAAGTTGTAAAGAAAATATTTTGTATTAAGTTAATGAAAAGCTCATTGAAAATTTTGGTATTGATTTTTTTTTTTTCAAACTCAACATTTCTAGCCATAATCTTTTTGTTTTATGTAAATGGTATTCCATAGCTGTCTCCTCTCTTTTATAAACGAGCGCTTTCTTTCATCGAATATTTAATAGTTTTTCTTTCTGGAAACTGCTTAGAAAAATCCTCTCTCTTCTTAGTTTTGTCTCAAATAAAAACCAAAGCAAGAGGCTGAATGGAAAATGCCGAAGTTCTCTTATAATCAATCACTCCTTTGCCATCTATTTGCTGATTCAGACCGTTTGTATAGAATAATTCGGGGGCAGCTAAGTTTGAACAAAAAATATGAATAGAAAAGTTGATATTTTTGTATTATCTTTCTGGTCCTGATACTTCTTGAAATAATTAGCGGTCCGTTAAATTCTCAAGAAATATAACTGTTCCCAAATAATTTTGCTATATGAAGTTGAAAAGCATCTGAAATATTTGAACTCCAATACCTCGTTTAAAAAATTTTCATATGAAACACGCCCACTATTCTTTCAATGTTTTAGCATCTTTGCGTCTATTTTCAAAAAAATAAATTTTAATTCGATTAAAGTTACAATTTTGTTTTTAAATGAAATAGTTTCGATTTATATTATCTTTGTTCTTTTCAGCGTTTTCTTACATCTGAAGAGTTTTTGATTCTTTTGCGAAATATTTACTGCAATGATTTATTTCTCAAAAAATGTAGGTTCCATTTCAATAAATTTCAGTGATCACGGTGTGGTTATACGAATGACGAGGACGAAACCTGAGCTGGCGCTGCCCTCTCGAGGGGAGTGCCAGCTCAGGTTTCGCCCTCGTCATCTGACCACTGTTCAAAATTACGAGGTCAATCCCAAAATAGCCCCAGTGTTGCTTTATGAAGAGGCGTTAATATAACTAAACTTCAAGAAATTTCAACTTTAGTCTATATGTATACTTTTCTTAAAGATGTATGTGCTGGTGCTTTACAGGCTAGACAATTTGACCAACACTGCTACATTTGACATATCTATACCTTATAGGTCGAAAATATGCACTCTGGAGAGATTTTTTCAAAGTTTTTAATTAATTAAAAACCAAGCTTAACTTCTAAAAATATTAGAATTTCAAAACAGATTTTTATACTACCTTTAAGCTAAAAAAAATCTTTTTTTAACTATACCAATATCTTAAACTATAAATTAGGTTTCAAATTTTTAAGAATTAAAAAAAATATTTTAATTATGTTTTTCAACAATTTATTCCTCAAAAAAATTAAAATAAATAACATGAATAGTACATTATGAGTACGTGGGAAAAATTCATTTTTATCAGCTTTCACAAAAATTGAAATTGAAAGAGGAAGTTAACTCTTATTGCAAACTAAACTCTTTTTTTTGCATGATAAAATTTTT
>JAOUZG010037298.1:0-11599 GCA_026289955.1 Argiope argentata
TACTGCCGAACCGGCTAGTCTTCTATAAGAAGTAAAAGTGCGAAAACGTATTCTGTGATGTTTATCATTAATTCTATAACTCAGTTTTGTTTAATCAAAATATATTTTAATGCACACAGAGTATCCGCTCTAATTCCAAAAACTGAATTCCAAAAACTTTATTAATTTGCTATATATGAGACAAAAATGTCCTAAATGATATATTTATTTATATTTTATACAGTGTTACTGAATATTATTTATAATGGAGGACTATATTAAACTGAGACATAATTGTTTTCTGAACTACGTTTATAAATTCAAATAAAATATTATTTACTGTAATTAAATCTTTTAAAAGTGAAACTGACTTTTATATTGAACCAGATAACTTCGTATTTAACAATTCTTGGAAATATTTGTATACATTACTTTTAAAAAACTTATATCAATCTTACCAGCTGAAATGTTAGATTTTGTGATATTTAATGCGTTAATTCAGAAAGAAGGTTTTGAATTTATAGAGGTTTTGTTAAATTTAATAGAGGTTTTCTTTCAAATTCAAATCTTACGGTAGATAACAGAAGATTACAGATATATTTAATAAAGTCTACGGAATATCGTACAGCTTCCATAATATTATGTACTCAAATAGTATTGGTTACTATCAAAATTTGAAGCTTGAAAATATTTTGATGAAGAAACTATCAAGACTTCACGACGTATAAAAATTTGATTGAAAAATTTGACATAAAAATTTGATTGAATCAAAAACGCTCCTCGTGAATCAACTGGTCGCCTTTTTGTTATTTACTTAAAGAAATTGAAATTTAGAATTACGAAAAGTTCTTTACCTTGGAACTTTTTCAGCTCATTCGTAGACAAAGAAGGTTTGTAAAATGATCCACAAGATGCAATTTTAGGTTTAATGTGTCATCAACAGGTAATTAAGGCAGTCAAATATATTCCCTCGGAATGAAACATCTGCTCACTGCAAGCACTTTTTCGACGAAATTTTGGCAACTTGGGTATTTTCAGTCTAGAGGCAGCCTCCAATTTCCAGCATTCAAACATCCGTAATTTCATAAATCAGAATTGAAAAGAAAGAATTAGCAACATATATAATAAATATTGGTGCAGGCGTACGATAAAATACAGTTCAACTCAAAAATATATACATTTCAAAATTTCTGTATTACTCATCAATTATTAGACTTTGGGAGTGACAGAAAATAATTGCATATCTCATGGTTTTTTTTTTCCTTCCTTTACCGGTGGTATTTTTCAGACAGTATTATATTCAGAATAAATAAAAACTTTCAAGGTCTTACACTCTTTCGGGTAGTTGGGTCTTCATACGGTTAATCAAGACAAGATATCGGTTGTCACATCCTAGATATTCAACTTGCAAATACTTTCATAATTCATAATTTATTATCTCATACACTTTTTGTTTGATATCTGTAAAATTGTTGATGTCTATATCGATCATTTTTTCCCCTTTGGCACGTCAAAGCTCATTAAAAGAAGGGATACTGAAATAAAGATTACAATTTTCTATGGGAAAACAGCTAGGATATTGTCTACATGTAAACAATACGATATATTTTGTTTTTATTTCCATTAAGTGCGAAATTGAACTCTTTCTTTTGGTCGATTGGGTCCAAAATATTGTATACATTTACAATTTTTATTAAATTTACAAATGAAATTTGATTTATTTTATAAAATTTTGAATTATTGCATCAACATATCCAAGAATGGACGATTGACTACCAATCCCAAGATTTGATCTAAAATAGGATAAGTATTTTAAGCTCTCATGATAAAACTAATATGTTCTAATTCCATCCATTTAGCAACAATTTTCCTGTTCAGGTTTCTTAAGTTTGATTTAAAAAAATTGTAAACGCATCCCCTTAATCACTTCAACAAAATAGAGCACTGAAACATACAGCTTTTTTAAAAATCAGGAATTACAGTGTACGCTTACGTTCATTCATAAAAAAACAAGGGAAAATAAATTTTAATTTTTTTATATAGCGTCTCATCGATATAAGTTGTATTATATCGATATTAAATTATCTTTGAATGGATTAGGCAAGTTATGTAAAAACAAGATGGATGAATCCTGGCAAACCCTTATCTGTATAAATTATATAAATGGTTTTTAAAAATAATGCGAAAAAGTTTTATACATTTAAATAGTTAAAAATACATTCAGATTAAATATTTAATTTAACAAATAGTAAGTTTGTAAATTAGTTAACGACGTAAGAGAGCAAACTACTTTTGTAATTTGATTTTCACATACGTCGAATTTGCATTTCCAATCAGGAAAAATGTCATTAATAGCATATCGTTCAAATTCAATTGCCTAATAAAAGGAATTGCCCTTTAAAATTTTAATCTTTATAATATTTATTGAATTTTTGATTCTTTTAATCGGGTGATTTATTTAAATCACATTTGCATGTTGATCGTTTTATATGTATATTTATCTATGAAATTACAGAATTCATTGTTCAAAAACAATTCGTAAGTTTAGGGAATAGTTTAGAAAAAGTGACTATTTTAAAATAGAAAAAAATATCACTGTATATGGAAGATGACATCAAATAACTTGTTTAGTTCAAACATCACTTGCCACTGAAATAAAAAAAAAAACTTTTAAAAAGACATTTTTACTTTACCACTCAAATAAAATTATTATTTACTATAATTTGGTAACACAGGAGGATTATAACAGGCATGTAAAATTGGGGAAATTATTATTTGAGTTTCCTTTGCACAAAGGTGGTCTGAATGATTTCAGATAACAAACTTTAATTTAAGTAAATAGAATATCACATTAACTCGGCGGGAGAAGATTATAACTATAAAACGGTATTTTGAATCCTGTTTTAATGAAAATTCTATTTCACTGATAGTAAAGCATTAATAAATTCAAGCTTTAAAAGTTTTTTTCTTCATAAAAATTGATTCAAGATTCAATTGACTCTTAGATTCAAATAATCTGTTTATTAACACAGAATCACTAATTAAAAATAAATTTAAGGATCTTCAAATTTATATTCCATTTTCGAAAAAGCACTGCATCAAAATTTAAATGAAGTATTTAATCTCTTTAAATACAATTATTGTTGTAATCATTTCACTTCGGTATTTAATTATATTTTTGCAGTCCCATTCGGCTGTATAATATTGAACCAAATTTAAATTTATTTAATTTTTTTAAGGATTTCGAGAGACTTCTTTTAATCTCAAAGAAATTCTTCCCATTAATGCATGGAATAATTTTATTCGGATATTGAATATATCAAGTTCGTTTGTGTTAATTAATTGTGTGCTGATTCTGCACTTTTTGTACAGAAAATTATTTCTAGGAGAAAATATTATATAAATACTTAATTATGAATTTAAATTAATAAAAAAATTTACTTTCTGCAAACTTTTAGCGACTTCTTCCTGAATTTATTTACTAAACTTTAAAAACTTCAGTGAAAAAAAAATAGCACTTAAAAATATTCTAGATGTTGGATGAGTATGGAATTTGAAACGGGAGAGATAAAACTTAAATTCGAAAACTTTTAAAAATCACTGAAAATCAAACATACTTTGATACACGTATTACAAAAAAAAAAGATTCTTTCAGCAATGCAATCTTAGGTGTGACACAGAATATTTTTTGTAACGTATGCAGTAATTTAAATAATTATTCAAAAAACATTTTCCCAATTCATCATAAAACTGAGTTTAATTTTTAAAAAAAACATTTAAGTGTTATAAGCAGTATTTTATTTCAATTAATAATTGTATTTGCATAAACAATTATGATGTCTCTATTATCTATAGTCCTCCGTTCCTATAAATCATTTTCAGTAAAACTATATCAATAATCTCTTTCAATCTTCGATCAAGCATAAAAGCTATAAGAATTTGAATTATTTTATGACAATCAGCCATTTCATTATTTCACATAATTAGAGTTGGGGGAAAGTTCAAGAGCGGATCGGCGCATTTTCCTCAATACGATCGGTAATAAGTTCTAAAATTGCACATTTTTGAAAAAAATCACTGTCCAATCAGTTTTAATTGCAAAAAGAGTGGGACTTTTTTATAATAAAAGATTAATGTTCCAAGAATATTTTATTAAATACTAGCGTATACCCGAGACGTTTTTGGGACAGAAGAAATAACTTTTTGGAAATATCCTTTGAAATTCAACATTTTTGTCTGGTTTAGTTAGAATTAATAAAAAGAATTATTTTAATTTCTTATTGGAAATGAATACATTCATTGAAATTTAAAGATAAGATTTAAAAAAGGATGCAACTATTTTTTCATTCCTTTATTTCGCAGAAATTTAAATTGTGCATGGACGAGAAATGGCCAAAAATTAGATTCCATTAACATATAGTCCTCACATTGACAAAGTTAGCTATTACTGCAAATTAAAAGTAGAAAATATTTGATACTATCTGTATGAAATAAAAATATAAAATACGATATTTTCTTAAAAAAATAACTGCTAGAAGAAACTTTTTCTTATCTTCTAAAAAAGCTATATCATTATAGCTATATGAAAATTGTTCCGTGGAACACACTTTTGATCACCAAGGTATATGTGAACCAACTTTGGTAGGGTAAACAACCTGTAAAACACGAACACACGCATTTTACTTATAAAAATGGCGAGTGTATACAAGGGTTTTTACTCAAGTCTCAAAGATAATACACTATACGTAATGAACATAAAAGTTGTATAATTTTATACCGATTATGCGACACATTTGCTGATTATTCAAATTACCGAGGTTAAAAAAATTCTGGTACAATTTTTTTCAAAAAAGATAATCGCAAAATGAAATATTCTGCAATAATGCGTTATGAAAATAATAGCTGGATCACAGCCAATAATTTTGACCTTTGTGCGCAAGTTTAGCTCTCATTGTACAGATAATGATATATCAATGTAGGGTCGTGCTCCATGGGGCATATTCCATCAAAATAAGACAACACGTTTGTCTTTTGTATACTTTAATGCGCGAAAACAAGACTACTCGAACATAAAAAGAAAGGACAAAAATACAGGGCTAGTCCTTTTTCCGGAAACGCAATTTCTATTATCCATCAACTTCGAAGAATCAATTTTCCAATTCTCAGCGTCTCCTTCTTTCGTTTTTCCCGCTTCTAATCGTACACTACTGCCATCTGCAGGTGACTCATAGAAGGAAAGTGCGGTTCAGAGCATGATACCAAATCAACGGTGTCCAATCTTCGAAATTGAAAGAAACAACTAGTAATACTAACAGAAATTCAACGACATTTCGTGCTAAGCAGTGTGATGTTTTCTCCAGAATCCGTAGTCTTATTATAAGGATAATAAATTATCGAACGAAATAATGCTATTTCACAAGTGTCTTTTAAGACTACGTATATTACTGGGATTTTCTAAATCTATATAAATCGATATTTATTAAAAAAAACTCAAAAGTGCGCGTTTTGACCTCTTCAAGCCAAACGTTCGACCTACAGTTATCAAATTTGGTAACTGTAGGAGGTCTTGGAGGTCTGAAGTGCGCACCGTAGAGCGGTTTGTTTTTAATTTTTTTTATTAGGATTAATTATTAACTAAAAACTAAGCGAAATGTGGCCATTATCATTAGAAAATGTTCGAAAATATTATATTCATATCAAGTATCTTATTTAACAAATATTATTTTGTATATAACTTTTGTATCAAGTTGAAAAAATTATCTTTTTGATAATATCAATATTTTAATTTATAAAAACAATTTCTACTTTTAATGAAATTTTTGAACATTATTTTAACCATATTTTTCAACAATTTATTTCGCGCAAAAAAATAAAATAAAATCTTACTTGTACAAGCACTTAAAGTAGGTATGTGAAAAAAGTTACCTCTTATCAGTAGAGTGTTGCCATCACGTTGACAAATACTAAAAATTTCAGATTAAAGTAATGCTTATTCCAAATTAAATCTATAAAAGTGCAATTTACATCACGTGTCTGTAAGAAATGAATTAAATATAAAATGCCATATCTTTATATTCTTCTGTGCGTGGGTATGTTTCTGAACCTCTAAAAGGCTGGATAGATTTAGATGAAATTTTTTGTGTGTTTTCAAGTAGATTCGAGAATGTTTTAGATTCCTAGAATTTTTAATTAGAATTTTAATTAAAAATTAAATGAAACTGCTATAACTACCGAAATATACGCTATCGATTCCGTTTTTTGCTATAACTTCCAAAAATATCACAAAATGATTTTTATTTCAAATTAAAATTCAAAAATGATAATTTAATTAATTAAAGTTCAAAATGATTTCAAATTAAAATTCAAAATTCTTTTTAATGATACCAATATTTTTTTTGCCCCTGAATGAAATTTTTATTTACAATACATTTTTAAATATATATTTTAACCATCTTCTTTCAACAATTTATTTTGCGCAAAATAACAATATAATCTGCAGGAGCATGGCAAAAAATTATCCTTCATCAGCGTGTTGTCATAGTGTTGGCAAAAACTCTGAAAAAAAAAGTTAATTATTACTTCTAATTAAATCCAGAAAAATCTAATTTTCCACACGTGATTCTATGATTATGAAATAAATAAATGACATTTTAGAAAAAATAAATGCAAGTTATCTATAATCGTTTAATGTATCTATATTATTAATTCAATAAATCAACTTCATGAAAGCAATCATGGTTTAATTCATGCAGAATATCTATTCAAATCCCGACCCAAAGGCCAATTTGTACATCTTTAATAATAGATATAAATACTGTTTAGTATTACAATTAAAAAGGTCTAAAAATAAATTAATAACTATAGTTTATGTAATTTAGATCAATCAATGTTCCGATAAATTACAGATTTAAAATTTTTTGATACTCTGCTCTGTGAGCAATATTTATTAAAAACGTATAATTTTAGATCTTTACATCCACCATTTAAGTAAAATATCGATTCCGGGTAATTTAAATTCCAATCAGTACCTAGAATTTCCCATAGACTTGTAATTAAACGAATGCGTGTGTGTATGTGCGTGCGCTTTGGGGCTCTACAGACCAGACCAGACAATATTATCTAGAGCTACCTAACTAGGCACATGTATAACTTGGAGCGTAAAAATGTATACGTCGTAAAAATTTATTTGAAATTTCCATTAATTAAAATTAAGGTCAATGTTGGCATTTTTTCGCGATTAAATCTGAAAATATTGCAGCAAAAAAACCCTGATTTTTAAATTATCTTAAAGTTTTATACAATTGAAAAAGAAAAAAAAATTCTTAATGTTTTAACAATGAAAAAATAATTATCTGTTATGTTAAATTAAGTAAATAAATGCTGAGTAATTATAAATTTAAATTTGTACACGTATCCTCTGCAATGTGAATCATATTTAAAAAAATATTATTGAGAATCTAATATCCTAAATAAAAAAGATTTGCACTCCAATAAAATACATCAATCTCTAAAGCTGACTGGTTTGTGAAAATTTCAATATCACTATACTATATAAATGGGCGATATAAGATCAAAGAAATCAACCACCTTCTAAGATTTCTCAAGAGTGATTGGCCTAGATTATAAAAATATTGATTCTGATACCGATATTGTTATGTTCAAAACTTGATAAATTGGACAGATTAGATGGAAAAAAATGTATAAACTTATTTATTTAAAAGTTGAAAGCAAGAAAATTCGCAGATATGATTCCTTAGTACAAAGGGACTACTAATATTTAATGTTCATAATCCTTAGAAAAAAATAAACCGAAAAATTAAAACATTATTAATAATAGCATATATATGCTTTTAAAAATAAATCTAAAACCAAATTTTTTGATAAATCCGTGGAATTTTTGCTGAATAATTATTTGAAACGGTATAAATTATGAAAATTATTCTGTACTGCTCATAAGACTGCAATGACGAACTACTCTGATCTTACTTTTAATACTTTTGATTTAAAGACAAGCCTGGATTCAATAAAAATGTCTTCCAATTGCAGTTTCATCATTTCCACTTTTATTAAAATTTAGTGGCATGGGTAGAAAGAGAGAAATAAGTAGTACAATGATGAAATCTAAAAGCCTACATAATAATATAAGTGAATTATATGACTCAGAATTGGAAGTTAAAAAATAATTTGATGAAATATTTGTTATTATGAAACCAAGTCACATATAATATTAACTGAACAGTTTAGCGAGCGTTAATACTGACGAACCGGCTGATCGCCAAAGACGGATTGTTTTCTATAAAATAATAAAAGTGATAAAGATTATGTGAGGTTCATCATTAATTCTACAGTTGTTTTATTTAATGCAAATACACACTGTACATATCCCGCTCAACAGCGGCTTTATACAATTTAATTAGTTGGCTACATATCTGAAAACCAGAGCTCAAAATGAATTCAAACGACAAAAATTGCCTATCTTATGCAGTTTTACTAAATATTAATCATAGGAATGGAGGACTATACAAAAGTGAGACATAATTTTTTTATGAACAACATTTATTAATTCAAATTAAATATGATTTACCGCAATTAAATCTTTTGAAAGTGAAACTGAATTCCATGTTCAAACAGAAAAATATTTATTTAATAATTCTTGGAAATATTGCATAAATTATTTTTAAAATATTTTGTCGTACTCATAAGATTATGAGATGAAAAGTTAGATTGTGATATTTTTAAAAAATACGTTTCATTCAGGAAAAAGATTTTCATATTTAAAAAGTTTTTATATATTTCATTAATCAATAAAATCAACTTAATAATAATTTGATATCAATAATACCAAATTCAAGTCTTACAACAGACAACATAAGATTTTAGAGTTATATAGTACAATTTACTGAATATCATAAAGCTTCCATAATAGTATGAATTACTATTACTATCAGAATTTGAAGCTTAAAAATATTTTGTTAAAAGAAGCTATTAAAGACATCACGGCACATAAATATTTAACTGAAAAATTCGATCAGGGCTCCTCACAGATTATCTAGTCTCTCAATGTGACCAATTCCTTTATAACTTTAAATTTTAATAAAAATCTGTTATTTTTTATTCATAAAAATGATAATAAAAAGTTAATTATTTAAAACATGTGAAACAATAAAACCCAACAAATTTAAATGGCTTTAAACTTAAATATCGGATCATTTTTTTTAATGCATGATAATCAGTAAAATATTTTCGCACATTTAACCGCATCCGGGTTATACGAGAACCCATCGTAGAACAGCTACAATTTAAAACTGAAAAATCAAAAAGGAGAGAAAAATTTTGAAAAGTGAAAAATTCTTTACCTCTCAACTTTTACAGCTAATTTTTGGACGAAGAAAGCTTGTCCGATGATCTAGCAAGATGTAAATTGAGGTTTAATGTGGCATGCACGGCAAGCAGATGTTTCCCAACTTGATGAAACATCTTCGTATTGGAAGCCCTTTTCAGAAGAATTGTTGGTTAACTTGGGTGTTTTCTGTTTTGAGGCAGCCTCCAACTTCCAGCATACAAAACACCGTAGTTTCATAATTTTGAATTGAAAAGAAAGAATTAGCAACGTATATAACAAATATTGATGCAGGTCAACGATAAAACAAAATTTAACTCAAAAACATATAACATTTTAAATCTTTTGTATAACCCATCAGTTACCAATTTTTGGAAGCGACTGATAATAATTGCATATTGCATGTCTTACATCCTTGTTCACCGGTGGTATTGAGCGGAGAGTATTTATATTATATTTAGAATTAATGCAAACATTCAAGGTGTTACAACCTTTCGGGTATTCGGAGATTCATGCGGTTGACCAAGACAAGGTATCTGTTGTCACATCCGAGATATTCAGCATTCCAAATACTTTCGTTGTTTATAGCTCATTATAAAGTGCGAAATGCATTCTCATTTTTCATTGATATCAGCAATTGTATCTAGTTGCCCTGATTTTCTTTGTTGATATCTGCTAAAATTTTCAAATTTTCGATCATTCCTCTTTTTCTTTGGCACATCAAGATCATTAAGAGATGGAACACTCAAATAAATATTACAATTTTCTATAGAGAAAAGAGCTGGAATATTGTCTACATGTAAACACAATTCACCGTATTTTTTTGTTGTTTATTTTCACTGAGTGAGATTCGAACTCTTTCTTCTGGTCGATTTACTCCAAAATTTTATAGACATTTACAATTTTGACTAAATTTACAAACCAAATTTGTTATGTTTTTTTTATTATTGCATCAGCATATCCAAGAATTCATATATCAATAGACGATAAATCCCCGAATTTGATCGAAAACTGGATAGGTAATTAAAACACTCTTGATAAAACGTATGTTCTAATTTTATCCATTTAGTTCAATGAGGGCTTTGAGCGATCAAATTCACGGATGATATTTAAAAAATGTTGTATCGTGTCCCAGGAAAGCAAAAATAAAATGTGGAGATTTAACAAAATATCGTGATAGAAATGTAACTTATTTTAAACTATTTCCAATTGATCAGCAGCAGCACTTCAACATCGGAAACAAGAGTTGTTTTGAAATACGGGCTTCTCGGGAATTTGCAAACTTAGAGTGAATTATAGCGATGCCAAAAACAGAGCAAAAACTTCCTCCGCACTTCCAAATCTTATGAAAATTAGGCTCTTTAAATGCCTTGAATTGCGTTTTCAATTCAAAACTTCGTAATGTATTCACATTCATTATTTTCAGATAAAAATTGCTGTTTCATATTTATAGAGTAAGACGTAAAATTTTTTTTTTCGCCTAATTAAGATTTGAATGTTTCACATTTAAGTGACTTGCAAAACCCTTTTTCTTTGAATATTTCAAGGCAATAAAATTAATTTTCGTTTATTAATTCATTGTTCACAGGTATCAACAAACTTCGACATGTCAACTCGATTTCTTTCTTTTTGATTTGTAGAAAAATTCGTCAGCCCTACCCATCAGTTTTTATTTAGAAAAAAAAATTCAAATATACCAGAATTTTTATTTAGAAAAAAATCAATCGTACATCACTCCATACTATTTATTATAACTTAGATTATATACTTATAACAGCGCTGGACTCAACCCTGTAGGGGCTTTAAACAATTCAAGTTTCGGAATCTCTTTCCTTACAAAGAAAGTAAGATTCTTTTATGGATTTTGAATTTAACATCTATATAAACAACCATTTAACTCTACACCAATTTATTCATTAAATTTTCTTATTAGATAACACTTCCTTATTTGGGACATTTGTTATTTAAATACTCATGAAAACGAAGGACACTTGAGGTTTGAGACTTTATCAAGAGATTTTGGCGTTTTAAACTTGCTGTTCTGTACGGGTATGTATGGCCCGAAATAAAATTTATACGTTCATAAAAAAAAGTATATTTCAGGGATAATTTCATGAAACTTCTTGACATCTTTGGTAAATAATATTTACTCCTAGAGGGATTTTACATTTATATGTAATTCAAAGGAGCATTTTCCAATTTATACCTAATGTAATGTTCGGGTCAATATGATCCAATGCAAAAAATTAATTTATTTTTACTCATACATGTTCACTTTTG
>JAOUZG010037308.1:0-15008 GCA_026289955.1 Argiope argentata
CTCTTAATTTTCTTATCATGTATTTCGATAATAAATATTTATTTTTAGATAAAGACATTAAAAGCATATTAATTAAAACTATTTGAGAAATTTTAATTGAATAAGAGTTATTAAAAAAGAAAGAAAAATCTCCTGCCAAGTTCGAACCCTGACTTTCCGCATATGAGACGGTTACCTAGACAACCAAGCTATTGGGATCAACAGGACGGGAGTCAAGTTATCAGTATATAAGCGTTACCAAAAAGTTGAGAAACATTTTCTCAAAATTGACAGGCTATTCTCGAAATTACTGGCTAGTTAATATTTTCATGAATGAATATTCTAAATGTGTACTATAATTATGCTAAATTTCATCACGCTGAAATTATGCTATAATCTCACTTTTTCCAACTATTAATCAGTGTTTATGTTGACAAAATTTGGCATCAAACATTAGAATATCGTTTTTTCAGAAAATCAGGAATTTTTCGTTTCATTCGATCTATTGTTGGAATGATTAATACATGGAACATTTTGACCCCCATTGTACTATTCTCTACTTTATCCTTTATATAATGTATCAATCCATCAATTGCGAATATGATCTAATGATATGAACAGGAGATAATCAGCCAATAACTTTTTATTTCCTTACAAACATATTCGTTTTGACTTTTATCCTTTTTGGGAAAAAGGCAACTCTGTCATTATTCCTTTACAAATTTGTTTTTAAGAATTATCATTACTTTTATATCACCCTGTACGTTACTATTCAAGTAATATTAATAAAATGCATTTTTTGCAGCCCCTATTCCAAGAAATGCTGTTCTCATTGACCAGAAGGTGACCGTGGAGGGTGATAAGGTTCATACCGATAGCTATTACGCTGTGCCCACTTTGACCACAGAGAGCACGACGCACAATATAAAAACACCTCCAAAGTACGACGGTATTGGACCCACTGAGTATGGAATTCCTGTTGGACTCAGAACAGTACGTAGTCAGAACATTTTAATGTAAAATTTACTGATGTAAATTTTAAATTAAAATTTTAATTGATAGACATTTATAAACTTAGAAAAGAATCGAACAAAAATCAGACGTAAATGTTTACTGATTATACCTGTCTGATTTTGATTCAAAATTAAATGTATAACTATTATTCTTTCGTGTACTTAAAATTATTTGATATTTTATTTAATTGCTGTATATTTTTACTTACTTTTTTGCGAATGAAGCAAAGAGTTAATATTCTAATCTTCAAATTATGACAGAGATTTTAAAAATTATCTACATTCGAGACTTTATTGGGTGAAGTAAAAAAAAAAATTAAGAACTATTTTTTATTTATTGGTTTCTAATTGCAATAATTCAATACGGGTTGGGAGAATCAATTCATTATTTAATTTTTGTACAGAATTATTGATAAACATTTTGGACTAAAATCCATCGATAGAAAATCTGCTTGTATATTTTGTCCGAATGTATGTGATTGTAGTTATTCAAAAATATAAAAAGCTTGATGTCTGTAATTTAACATTTTGTTTCATTTCCAGAAATATAAAGAAATATGAATATTTGGATGAAATTCATCGATGAATGCCACTATTAGTGTTTCTACTCATTCGCATTTGAAGGCGATAACTAAAAATATAAACACCGAAAAGCTAGATAAATAAATTTTGATCTGTCATCTTGTTTTAAATACTGTTTATGTGTGCCAAATTGTGTGCTTAATACGGCAATGAGAAAGATGAATTGTTGCAATATAAATATTTGATCATGTGATCTAAATGATGCAGTAAAACACATATGTATGAGTAAAATTTGGAGAGGACAAGTCTGATTATGTCTTTTCCGCTGTCTTCACTTAATGTTATATTAGAAATAAATTAAAGGAATATTTTGTTGAGGAAATAAATGCATATCATTACCGTACTAGCAGTGTAACTAATCCTATGTAATGCGAATCACATAAATTTATTGAAAGCTAAGCCTAAATGCGAGTAATGGAATCTTTGTAGATTATTCTTCTCAAAAGTACTATTATGAGTTTGTTTCATTTTTTACGTCTTTTTGGGGCATTAAAAGTTTTAGTAAAATAAATCTCTGAAATTTTCATTGAACTAATAACCAGAAATAATTTACCTTTTTAAAGCGATAGCTGATTCAATATCTGAAATGTTGACGTACTTAAATGTATGGAAAAAAATTTTCTCCTATTTTCTAGGGAAAAAAACATTTAGTTAATTCGTATTTGTCTATGTATAAAACATTAGAAAGTAGTTTTTAAATGATTTTTGATGACTTTTTTTTATTTCTTAGGGAGTGAAAGAAGAGTATGCTAGTGATTGGTATAAAACAATGTACAAATCCTTACACCGAGCTAAATTTCCAAATGATTGTAGTAAGTATTTAAAAAATTTCAAAGTCTATTATTACAGTTCTGCAAAAAATTTATAAGAATTAATAATTATATAAATATTATTAAAAAATTTCTTTGTGTATTTCTTTGATATGTGGGAATATGAGTTTTAATTAACACAATATTCTGGATATAAATTTTTTCTATAAGTAATTAAATTCGCAATAACCTATATAGAATCTAGAATAATTGTTATGATCTTTGGAAAAGTGTAACTTAATAATATCCAGAGTCAAATATTGCAGAAGATAATAGCAATAATAATAGCAATCGCAAGCATTTATGTTAAATGCAATCCAAAAAACCCTGTTTAATGTCACTCAAAGAATTCTATAAACCTCTAGCCTATATAATTTTGCCAGTATATATACATAAAATATTCCTGGAATATCAATAAACAGGGTTCGTCACATTTTTTTCGTGACATTTTAAATAATATAATGTTACTATAATAAAAATCAGCCGTTTCTGATCGTTGCTTTTTATTATTATTTTTTTTAATTTGCATAATAAATATTAAATATGAAGCAATATTGTAAATGTATGTTTCCAGTAAGGGTTCTTTCATTGTAATGAAAAAAAAATTCCTAAAGCTAATCATTTTAATTATTAAAAAAAAGAAAGAATTCCCGACAATTAAAGTTTCAATTTTAAATATAAATCGCATTCCAAATTAAAACAAGAGTTATGTAAAAACCATCAAATTAATTCATAATCCAATAAATGAATTTAGACATCATAACATAAAAGTATTATCGTATAATGTATAGTAAAATATCAATTATACAATATACATTTATACAATAGTATGATGAAGCGTAAAATGTATTATAAACCAGAATTAAATTACTCAATAAAAACATCTTTTGCATAATTTACTGATATTACATATCAAAGCAGCATTTTTATTTAATTTGTTCGCTGAACGAAAATCGCTTGCAAAAAAAATCGTTTGCATTTTCTGATTGTTTTTATAAAAATTCATACATTCGTATATCTTTTTGTGTATGGTATATTTAATTACATCTAAAATATAAAAAATATGTATTATATTTAAGTACTGAATTTTTGTATTAGAAAGTTATTATTCTGAAATTATGTTATTTCGTTCTCTATAAAAAGATATAATTTGCTCAACTCTGCTTTTAAATAAAAGTAGATCTTAATCTTTTACTTAATGCGGAATTTAAAATAATATGCCGATATAATATATTATTCAAAGAAACATTTATATGATTTTTTAATAACTAAATAGTTTTCAAAATGATTTAAAAGAAAATTACTTTATTCTTTCCGATCAAATAATTTTTTTCAAAATTAATTATTTGTATTATTTAAAACTATTCACAATTTTTAAGGTATTTTAATGTTAAGCAAGTATTTATTCTGCCAATTACACTGCAAATATATAATTTAGTACATTTTCCAACATATTGTAGTCAGGATGAATCACTTACATATCTTTATTGCCCTGTCAATTGTTAAGCATAAAATAAAATAAAAAATTTAAAAGCATTTAATTTATGTCAATGTTGCAAATTCAAAATTGTGAAGTTATTTGTGATTATAAGAGATTAATTAAGGTTATTTTTCCTTAGCTAAAACCGTGCACCTCGGCGGATATATGTCTGAACCCGAGTATGAAAGGAAAGGTAAGTAAATTTTATTTGAATTGAAAATACAATTAAAAGAGTCTGAAAAAAAAGCAAAAAATGTTAGCATTAAGAAAATATCTGTATTTGAATTTTGCATAATTTGGCACTAAAATCAAATCTTTGTGTGAAATTTTTTATGTATTCAGTTTGCATTTGATGCTTAAGTAATATTTTATTATTTAATTTTCTCTTTAATCAAAAATTTTCCTCATAAGATTGATTTCTGATAAAATTATGAGTAAAAATTGAATCCCCCCAAAGTCGAAATTAATTTCTATTGTAAACAAAAGTCGTAATTAATTTCTATGAGTAATTTAAGTTTCTCTTTACTGAATAAAACTTCATTCGAACATAAACATTTTTTTTTTTACAATTTTGAGGAAAGGTTTTTATTTGCTATCACTTATAGCTCCATGGCATACACGTTCATAAACAATTAAGCTGACTTTTAATATTTATAAATGCAGAAATGACAAAATGAACGTAATCACACAGATGTAAACATGACCAATTGTACTTGGCGAAATGTGAGCGTTATTCTAATGCTTTATTATTCGTTAAATTTATAGATAGCAATAATTTATTTTTTATAAATTTATTTCCTTGACAACTAGGCTATCGGAATTTTTTAAATCGAACTTTCAACCTAGTGACTTTTGGCAGCTGCCTAGTTTATCCAGTCAGAAATATGCATCTAATTACCTCTCCCCATTTTATTAACTTTTTCCCATTCTTAACATTTTCTCATTTACAACTCTCTTTGCGCTCCATTCAAATTTTATAAATTAACAATATATTAGAATCGTCAGGTATGCATTTATGAAATTTTCAATTTGCTGTTGTTTTCACTGAACCAAGCAATTTGAGTGAAGAAAACAGTATTACGATTGCGTCATCTGTAATAATCGGTGCAAGGTGTAGTTTCGATGATATATGTGACCTTGAAAGACAAACGGTGAACATATAATGTAAGAGATGATAGGTAACCGAAATTCTATTGGAATTAAAAGTGGGTTGTTTCCCCCCCCCCTCTTCTTCACAACGAAGTATTGGCCATTTTGGTGGTAATAATCCTCTGTAGCTGAAAGAGTTAGAAACAGGAAAAAGCTGCCTCCATAGGAAGGCAAAACTTATGTCAACATCAAGTGTCGTCAAGCTTCGGAAATTGAGGATCGTCGAATTCGTGTGCTCCATTCACGCACTCCCTCTCGGTCATCGAATTTTATGTCTGTGATAAATGCTATTGGAGACACATTATTAATTATAGAAATTAAAAGTTTCATACAGAGAAAGAAAAACTAATGCATCTCAAGCAATCCCTATCTAAGAGTGGGGGTGTGAGGGTGTGAAAGAAAAATAAGACTCCATTGCATGACATTTTAATCACCCTTTCCTGTTAAGTGGTGTGGAAGTTTAAAAATGGAGGTGTCAGATCAGGTGCCGACCTCGTCATCTAACCAGTTCAAAATGGAGAGGTTCGTTCCAAAATAGCCTTAGTATTGTCTTGCTTTGAAATAATAGGTTCATATAAAAAACTAAACTTTAACTACTCTATTCCATGGTTCATATATTTTTGCATAATCTTCTTTGTGTCAGCATCTCACTTTGTAATCCCTATCTAAGAGTGGAAGTATGAAAGAAAAATAAAAGATTACATTTCACGACATTTTAATTACCCTTTCCTGTTGGTGTGGTGTAGAAGTTTGAAAGGGGAGGTGTCAAATCAAGTGCCGACCTCGTCATCTAACCAGTTCAAAATTGCCAGGTTCGTCCCAAAATAGCCTTAGTGTTGTGCTACTTTGAAATTGGATGTTCATATAAATAAACTTCCTAGTTAAGATATTAGTATAATTTTAAATGCTGAGTAGAATATTATCAATTAATTTTCATTGGGTATTTGGGGACAAAATGTTTTATAATATGCATGATTTATAATGCTTTTAAGTGCATTTAAGAAATACTATCTTCATTTTTCTTTGAGTATTTTTATCTATGTATATGATTTCCCGCCATTTACTCTACAATAGCTCTGACATCTTTAAAAACATAAGAGCTGGTATAAAGCTGTATTTATTCGTAAAGAGCGGTTGTTTCACCAAATACATATTCTTTAGTGAATACAATGGCATTTTCTCAAACTTCAGCAACGAATTTTACCAAATAAATAATTGTCAATAAAAGTATCATGCACTAAATGGTTTCATATACAACTTACCATAGAGGATTTTCATCGATATTATTCTATTTGTAGTTTTTTTCCCTCAAATATTGAATATTATTATTTTTTTTACAGATAAAATGAAATCGAAGTATGCAACAGATTACAGACGTAAGCCTGAGAAGTCAGTGTCGTATTCAACGGACACGTCCGCTGATTTGTCACGGTAAAATTATCTTCTGATATTCATTTGCGCCAATTCAAAAAATGAATAACTATGAAAATATCTAGAATTTCTCATATATTTTTGCATCATTTTCTTTATGTCCGTATTTCACGTTGTATAATATATACATAAGAACAAATTGAATAATTGACAGAAATACTGATTACGTAACAGTAAAAAATATACATGGGGGAAAAAGTCAATACATTTTTCATGACTTCTTCTTCTGTACAGCCCACCACCTCGCCACCACTGAACTTAGCAGTATCGACAGGATTTGTCGTAGCCGACCGTGAAATTTTTCGTGACTAACTGCGCAAACATAATAAAGAGAAATCTGAATAAACCCCGAAGGAATTGTACATGAAAAAAATGGAAAAATAAAAATAAAGGATATTTAAAAAATAATTGTTCTGTGTTAATTATTTTTCTTTTACAAAGTTAGGATATTATTAAATCAATCTTTAGTTTTGGTATATTTATAGACGAAATTTTATTTTGTATTTACCAGTTACTGTATTACTAATTTTCACTTCTCAATACATTCCGTGCAGTTTCCGGTTACGTTCTCTTATACTAATATTATGATATTACCAGTTATGCTTTTGTATGTAAATATTACCAATTTGATGTTCTGTATTTTTTCCTTAAACATTTCATGTGGTGCTTTGACATCGCGTACATACAGTAAAAACCTCTTTTTGCTTGGGAATTTTTTAGTGTGAGCGGTAAAGATAGTGATCACTTCCAATTTCAGTCCCAAATTTTTTATTCACATCTTGATACGGGAGACAGCACAAAAATGAATCAAATATACGAAAATAAACACAAAACTATTGGAACATCCTTCCCCTCTTCTGTCCAAAACCGACTTTTCATCCTTGCTCTCTTCTCTTACTCCTCGTTCGGTTTACCAGGTTGCTATATGAGCTGGGCAGGGTTGCCAAAGTTGGCAGTTCCTGTATTTGTTGGCTTATTTTAATGGATTTCTATATTATTTATTTAAAATATTTTTTCTTTAAAATTACAAAGATAAGATTTTGACACCGATAGGAAGATTAAAGCCTCGCTAAAATCTAACATTTATGTATCTTTCATCACAATATCATTCTCAAAATTGCCTCAAATTTAATCAGAAACTAGCTTGTACACCCGATGTTGCTCGAAATAAAAATCCTTTCTTGTACTTAATTAATATGAAAATAACTACAATAAAACTCTAATTATTCGAATTAACTAGAATCATACAGATTCGAATTAGAATTCAGATTATCTGATCCGGAAAATTCGAACTACTGGATAATTGAAGGGGGGAAAAAACGAAATTTCTTTTTAAAATATTAATTTAATTTTAGGAGTAATTAATTTAATTATAATAATTTAATTTCGTAGTGAAATATTAATTTAGAACAATTTTGTTTTACTCTTTGTATATTCGCATTTTATATTAAAATAAATGTACACACGTTTCTTTTGCACACCAAAGTCGTGGTTTTTTGTTTAGTCACAAAATACACGGATATAAAATAGGATATTTATTGCTTTTGAGACATTTTTTTCGCTTTTAAGGTTATTAGTTAATAAAGAAAAATATTGCCACGTTTGGCGATTCATCGCCAACAAAAAGTTACTACTTAACACGAATGTCTGCCATGTACCCAATTCTCCTGTCTGACCAATAAAGGTCTGGATCGTTAGTAGTTATCGCCCGAAGAAACACAGAGAAGGAAATGGGAACAAACGCGCAATAGTGAGGGGAGGTATATAAAGTTATAAATATATAATACTTTTTAAAATTTTATTTTTAATTTTCTAGGATCAGTGTCGATTCTAATGTTGTGCGTCATGATACCAAAGAAGTCTACAGGGTGGAACCCCGAAGCATCGCCGAATACGAACCCGGGAAATCTTCTCTTGCCGAAAAAGAATTCCAGAAAGTAAGCAAACTATAAGCCTTCCCGTTACTAAATGTTAAATCCATTTTAAAACCAACTAAATGGCAACTATTATTATTATTATTCGAAAATTTAATCCAAATCTATTAGAGTTGTTTGTTGAAAATTACAGATTTATGATTTTAAAAATTTACATTTTAATCTTGATCTGTGAAATAATTGGATTCACTGCTAAAATAAGATAAGCAAATAACGTACGCATTACAACTTTGACAAAATAATTTTGCTAACCTAGTAGGCCTTTATACATGTGTATTAATAAGTAATGAAGATGTTGTTCCTTTCAGTTTTGGAGCGATTTTTGGGATTCCATGGATGATCTGGTATGGCTGATTAATACGTTTATCGCATGTTGTTTCATACCTCACCGCTAAGATAACGCATGCACTATTGTGTAAAAAGATAATGAATCACTCATCACTAATGCAGATGGGCTTATGATTAACACTTTGCACGCTTATCCTCGTTGCATAACCACAGCCTCAATTTAGATAGATGATTATAATATTAAAGTATGTCTTGCATCCAAAGATATCTCCACTGAGAACACCGAATTTCAATTAAATAAATATTTAGCAGCGTGGGCAGTATTAGATCAAATATAGATGGCATGATGAAATGCTTATTTTTCACCACGTGCAATCTACGCTACTATCTGGAAATCAGTTGAGCTTTTTCGATTTTTTAAGGTTGTTGGGTGGATTAGTGAATAGCGCTAGGCCCGAACTCCCAATCTTATGGTTAGTAGCTGAGATCACATCGATCAAGCAAAAGGGACCCTTCAGCTCGAAGGATACCAATTGGCTGATAAAGCGATCCCCACAAGTTATCCAAACCCTTTCGGGGCACTTTTTTTTTTAGAAAAACAGGGCGTTGAATACTTTAATCATATTTATGGGTTTGAGACTATTCAAAATTAGTGATAGGAAGCCAATATTTGAAATAAACATTGAGACTTCTTGAAAATTGGCATTTAATAGCGTAAATTTAACCGAATTCTTTAATAACTTCAAATTGGATCCACCAAAAACTATTTCTCTCATACAAACAAAACTTATACCAAATTAAAGTTCACAGTTTTCTCTATTGAACTTAGCTACAATATTATGGCTTTAATGATAAATAAAAATTTTAGAACCAGTCAAATATTTATCTTGAAAGTTTTAGTAAATTTATGACGTTATTATTCAAACAATAGTAAATTTTAAAAAAATATTCCCTCAATCTAAAATAATTCCCTTGAAGATAGTATAAAGACGAAGTCCACCAAATTTTAAATTAATATGAGTATTATATTTTGAGTTGTTTGATTTGAAGTGAGTAAAATGTAAGTAAAAATTAGTTTTGAGAAAAATGCATTTGAAGTATACACATTACATGTATTAATAATAAAGTATCCCTAATAGCACACAAATATTTTACAATATTGATCAATATTCGCAATATTGTTTAATATTGTAGAATATTGTTTAATATCATATAATATCTCACAATATTGTTCAATATTATGTCACAAGATGTGCTACCTGGGATGTGTGTACATGCTTAAAATTCACCAAATATATAGATTATGCCTTCTTTCTCCTCAGCTTTTAATCATTTTCTTTTTTAAACCATTTAATTTTTTGTGACGGTTTTTTAATTTGGCAATGAATGGCGTCTAGATTCATTTATTCTGCCTTTGTCGAGTTAAACAAATGCTCTTACTGCATTTACACTAGGATACACTGTAATAATCTTAAGGGTATTCAGTAATCCTATAAAACCTTCATTAAAATGTTTTACAGTCATAAATCCCCCTAACCTGAGGGTTCAGAGCTCAATAAAGATATCTTTAGGTACAAATTCTCACAAAACACCGTCAAAACTTTCAGCGGCACTTTGCATTTTGCAGTGCAAAAAATGTTCCGTATTTAAAGCTAAATTTGTGTTTATACAGATTTTTAATAAGATTTTGGTTCTTTAAATCGGTACTTCCGATTATTTAAATGTCCATTTCTGGTGTACCGATCATTACAAAAATAGTAATGACTTCTAATTAATGTAGAGATAAAAGTAAACCGGTTTTGGATAGCTCATAAATAGGCCTATACAATAAAAGAATTATTTAATGTCATTTTTTGGTGAAAATTGACGTTTTGAATTCCTTAAAGCGAAGCTACGGATACTGTAACGCTAGCCTTATAAGCCAGACAACATTATTGATACCAAAGTCGGCTTTTGTATTATGAT
This sequence comes from Argiope argentata, assembly GCA_026289955.1. Lineage (NCBI taxonomy): Eukaryota > Metazoa > Arthropoda > Arachnida > Araneae > Araneidae > Argiope > Argiope argentata. The sequence continues at coordinate 10,631 of JAOUZG010037308.1, forward strand.
CATGTTACTTGGCTACAGGCCCTAGCATCTCTGGTTCGTATCGCAGCCTTCAACCGCTACATTGGTGACCTTGACAATGCAACCTTCCGCGACAGTCGTGGCGCCATCTACGTGCAGCAAAATCGTCAGACTCACTTGACGTAGCAAGCGAGCAAACAAACAGACAAATCGTCAGACTCGACGAGCAAGCAGCAACTCGTCATAACGCTTGGCGCAATTCAAATCGTTCGTTTCTCTGCCGACTCACGATTGGGGGAGTACTGTAGCGCTAGCCTTATAAGCCAGATAACATCTATAATACCAAAGTCGACTTTTGTATTATGGCCATGTTACCCGGCTACAGGTTCTAGCGTCGCAAGTTCGTATCGCAACCTTCAACCTCTACAATATGATGCCAGGAACAGGTTGCTTAAACACTTCGTTGCAACTTTAAAAATGAAAAATCCCCAAGCAAATGAAGATGAAAATAATAATTACATGAAAATAATGGATAGGATTACATATTTTTTGTATCCGTTTTTTTGTATTTTTGTATTTATTAGTAGCACACCCTACAAATAAAACCACCTGGTGGCTTTGTAGTTGCTAATTGTATACTTTGCATATGATAGGATGAACAGTCGCAGTTACGATAGATCGACTTAAGTTAGTGGTAAGGTCTCGTCTTTGAGAAGGGAGGGTTACAGATTCGAAACCCACTTTCACCGAAGAATCGGCATATAAATAGAAATAATGAATGATAAATCTATTAGTATCAAACGTCCTCCCGTTAAAATGGTGATTAAATTTTGGACAGCGTGGGCAGGGGGCATTATAATTCTAAATTACCAAGTCCATTTCAGAAATATCCTCTATTTAACAAGGCGCAAATATCATGAAACTAAACTAAATCTATGAGTAACGGCTTAAAGTTGATAACAGAGTAAAGGATATCAAATGGAACTTTTCAAACTGTTTTCCCATTTTTTGTACAGAAATGACAAATTTTTTTGATGTTAGAAATCACCATAGTATTGATATTTGCTGTTGCTCCGGACCTCTGAATCGTTCTCTTCATATATATTCAAATTTTTCTCTCTATACATTATTAATTTGAAACATGTTATCCATATATTGAAATATATAATTATTGTTTTAATGAGAGGATAAGGCACATAACTTTGAGTATTGTGTGGCGATTAGCGCTCGTTAAATCTATTCGTGGTCGCAAAGTCCTCCATGTCGAGATATACCACTGGGGGGGGGGTACTGGGTTAGAGATGATCGTTCTCTGTTCCAAGTCTAAATTACGATCTGAGATGAATGAATGAAATTGTATTAATGAAGTCCGCCCCCTAAAAAGGGCTGTGACGTGTGAGTAGCTAAGTCGTACTCTTGGCACTAGATGGCGCTACTTGTAAAACAAAGAGACGCATTTCTTAGGCTTAAATCATCTGCTGATTGTATCAGTGTGAGGCTTGTCCAAGGCAAGTGCCATTAGTCACCACAACAACTTTGCGCGTTCCGTTTACAACTCGGATGAAGAATTTTAATTTCAAAAATAAATATTGTGTATCAGAGCTTCGTAAGTTTTTCTAGTCTCTCAAAGTGGAATAACATGTGCCGTTTGGAAAATGGCCGCGTAAACGTTTGAAACTGGCAAGAAAAGAACTGCTTTTATTCTGACAATAGTTAGTAATAGTATCATTCAAGCTGCCAAGGTAATCGAAGATAACAATTTTAATTCAAATAATCATTCATGGCATAACTTGGGTTACTACCCCGGAAATAGGAGATTGTTCAAAGTATTAAAGCGTCTGTATATTGCCCATAGCTTCTCAAATGCATAATGAACATACGCGTCATTCTAAGAATAATATGCATTTTGTGTTCGCATTCGTTATTAATGAGTTTAAAAGGGTAGTTAGTACAAAGGGATGTTTTAATTTCCCCTCCCCAGCATTATATCTGGTTTTAGAGAAGAAAAAAATATGATTCTAATACTTTTATTGGCACTGCTCCCCTATAACCCTCTGGTTCCCAGGTCACTGTTGTTACTTTGGTTTGTTTTTCTGACTGAATTCTGAACGCCGATTAATGATTCTCACCTACCTCCTAAATTCTGTTGTTAGAAATTTTTGCCTGCAATTTTATTAAACTGATTGCGTATCAGCATGAAGTTCCTTGGGTGAACATTTTTAAACAACTTATCTCTACAGTAAATTTATTAACCCCACAAATGCTCTTGAACTCGTGGCCAAACAATTACATTTTAAATATTTTTGGAGTTATGATTAGTGACTACAAAATTTATTGAGATGTCTTCGCTATTTTTATTTAAATTTAAACTATAATAAGAGAAACCATTTTGATTACTTTAAGTTAGGAGACCATATATTTTTCACTTTCAGTATATCTGCACATGAAAAACGTTTCTGGGTGAAAATCATTGAACTAATGTCATTTCGAACGAAATCTCGAAGGAAATAAAAAGAATATTTTTATACACTGTATAACCGTAACATTATAATTAATTTTCTAAAACGTTTTTGATGCGCTTTTACCTCGGGTGGACTTCGCAATTTTTTTTCTTTCTAAAAGCAAGGCAATTCAAGGCATACCAAATGTCTTTTTTCAGTTTTGTCGTTTCGAGTACATTTGTACCGAAGTGCTGTGTACAACATGTCTCGGATATATCGTTAATTTTTTAAAAAAATTATTGCTGAAATTTTTTTTATTCGAACTTTCTCTGTAGTTACTAACTATCTATTGTGTCTGGTTGCTTTAGTTTTATTGCTTGTTAATGAATTGAAATAAATTCATTTTCTACCATTCAAATATTGCATATTTAAAGTATTGTATTAACCAAATTTCGTTATTAAATACTTGGTAACATTTTTGGAACTAAATCAATTTTGAACACTTATCTCTGTGATGAATAATTTCTATGACTCAATATAAAAAACAACAACAACTTGATATTTAAATCAACACCATAAAAACGATGTATTACATAAATCTTCTTATTTATTTTTTGATACTCGCATTGTGTGTTTCACTGTCCCGACTTGTACCTAGTTTTATTTGCTCGATTTTGGCATTAACGTACAATGAAATTAAAAAGCGAAGAAATGAAGATGTTTCTTTTATGTTCTTGAGACATTGGGAGAATGCGAGTGAAATATTTCCGTCATAAGAATACCAAAAAGGCAGCATTGCTGGTAGTGAGTGGCATTGTCGTAGGAAAGCAAATGCATGTGGAAATGATTTCTGCGCTCCGTCTGTTTTATTGCACCTTGTAATCACTTATTGTTTCTCTTGCAGCATGAGCATTTTGGAAGTAGTCCAAGAAGTCCCAGGCCTCAACAGGGTCTGAATCGAAGATGGCCGAATGTGTGAGTAAAAATTAGACTCTTTTTAATTTTATTGCGATTATTTTGCATTATTGGTATCTCATATATAAATGGATAGTAATATTTGTAATCGCCAAAAAATTTAATTTCGAGATTTTCTTTAGATTCCCCGTTTCATATTTCACTGGGCCACAAATGGTTTTAAAAATTTCAGAGCTCTATACTATAGTAATTTGGGCCCTATTATGATCATAAATATGAATTGAAATGCCTATAAACCTATGAAAATTTCTACTTAATAAAAAATAACGAAGTCTATAAAAAGTGGCTATTCTCTAAATAAAATCTTTTGGGGTGGCTTTGACCAATTTCCTCCAACCTTAAATGGAATAAATCATAAATTTGGACGTTTATATTATAAATTTTTTTATTTTATTCTATATATTTATTTAGCTCAAAAATACAGTTGTGTCTGACTTTATAAGCATGTATAAACACTTTGTATTTCAATTATTATTTTTAAAACTTTATGTTTATTGTAAAAATATGCATTTTAATTTATAATATAAAAAAGTTCTATATAAATAAATTTTGGTACTTACGTATTAGACCGTCGATCCGCCAACAACGCGCCAACCACGCCAAATTTCATTTTGATGGCCAAAATTCTTTAATTCTTTTGAATAAGTGGCAAACCAATTTTGGCGTGTTGGCGATCTGAAAAGTAGTGAAGAAAAAAAGAATAAAAAAAATAAAGAAAAGAAGGGTGTGTGTCACCATTATTTCCTCTGTGCGCGGCATTTTCCAAGCTGTTTTTAAACTTTCGCATCTCTTGAAAATCAATTGTGTCTTTATTTGTTAAATAATGTGTTTACATTTATGAAAATTTGAATCTCATTATTATATAAAAACGTAGAATTTTAGACCTTTCCCTCCACCATTTAAGTAAAATATCAATACCTGGACAATCATTGCTCGGATAGAAAGAGAAAGATGAGTAGTAAAATGAACAGAACATCTGAAGAAAATTATACTAAATAATACTA
>JAOUZG010037308.1:24923-42827 GCA_026289955.1 Argiope argentata
TATATATATATATATATATATATATATATCTTGTTCAATTTTTCAATACTTTTGACTATATACTATTAATAAAATAGTTTTTATTCCTCCAATCAAGTTCAAGTAAATTTTTTTTAACTTGTAGCAGATGACATTTGATGTTAATAAAGTTTTTTTCAAATATTAAGTTATTAATTTTTTATCAAACACTAAAAACCAACTTTCTCGCCAAAACTCTTCATTTCCCCATGACCAAATAAGTAACGAATTCAGTTTGCCCCCCCCCAAGCTAATAAGGTTAGGCTTAATATCTTTTCGGCCGATTACTTCAAACGATTCTGTTTATTTTCATAATGTTTGATGCATTTAAAATCAAACATTATTAATGAATCGTGTTTTTTTTTCGTATTCGTTTTGAAGTACTTTCGAATTAAAACAATTCAGAATAAAGAAAAGTAAAAATTTCTTATCTGTTTTGCATTACCCAATTGAGTGCGTTCCAAATTTGTTTTGATTAATTTTAACGGATACGAACTTGATGTGGGCTTAATATATTTTTTTATGGCCACGTATAATATTTTGATCAATTATTTATATTAATTGTAATTATTTAATAAAAAGTAGCTGGAATAAAAGTTTTCTTTGATGACCTAAGTAGTAATTGATTTTAAAAGCATTTTTTTTCTTGTTTACGAAAATGAAGTAAATCTGAATTATAGATTCTGTTTATAACACAAACGATTTTAAAAATGGCAAGCAACATGAATGTGAAACTGAAAAAATATCAAGGTAAAAAAAAAGAATCAAAATCTAGAATGAATTTATTTTTATAACGGTTCTATTGGTCGAATGTACGATTGAGTTACGATTAGTTATTTCAAGAGCTTAATTATTTTTTACTTTCAAACAATAATTAAGTCAATAGTTAATTTTTATATACCTAAGCCTTTTCTTAATTCAAAGAAAATAAAGTTAGATAATTTAAACTTTCTTGTATTTATTATAAGATTTCAAAAATCACTGAATTTAATTTCACTAACTAAAGGCTTGTGTGGGGGGGAGGAAGGTAATTTAAATACATACCATATAATAGTAAAGCCAATAATTTTATTATATCCTCAAATTTGAGATTCTTTCAAAGGCATTTGGAACATAAATTTTTAAAAAAAATCGCTCGTGTTATAGTTTGATACTAAATGCTAAATATCAATTAATTTTAATAATTAAAGGAATTTTTAAATTCCTCAGTTTCACTCTCATTCCAATATCATCACTATATTTCCGAATTGGGTGTTTTTGCTTCTGCAAACGTTCTTACTCTAAAATCATTTGAATGTCTTACTCCAGCTATAATGTTGCATGCACATTAGATAATTGTGATTATGGAAAATGAATATCTTTAAATAGTATTTGGGGGTATTAAAGGTGATTCTGAAATATTAATGTATTAAATAATAATACATTTTTACAGCTCCAACACACAAATACGAAGAAACGGAAGTTAACATCCATTATCGAAGCCCTGTGCGTCACCTGGAAAAAGAATATATTGATGAAGAAGAACTGAGGAAGATACAGGAAGATGCGGTGAGATTTCTTTTTCTTTCAAATTTCTTTTCTTCACATTGCAAACTGAATGGGATTTCCTTGTAAGCTTTTATTTAGTGCTTGAAAAGAAATGACGATAAGCAATACAAGTTTTCTGTTTTACTTTTTGTTAGTTTATTAATATTAGTTTAGTTTTTCAATATACAATAGTTATGTAATCAAAATATGTTGTTTATTAAAACTATTTTTATAATTCCAGAACATGATATTGTTAATTAAGATAAATAATGACTTAAAAATAGTAATGTTCTCTCATGATAACGTGAAATTTACTATCGAAGATTTAATTTCTTATTTAACTTATTTTTCATTTTTCCATTCTAAAAGTAAGATTTAAATCCATTTGGGTTTTTTTTTTCTCCTTGTCTAGATGCGGAAGCTGTACGAAGAAGAACGACGAAAAAAGCACCAACAAGAGCTAGCTGAAATCGAAATGAGAAGGCACAGCGATTTCTTTACGTGAGTTTACATTTTTTTCGTTTGCTTGTTTATTAATAACATTTTGTTCACAGCTCTATATTAGCTTGTTTTTATATCCTTTACTTCTTATATCGGTGCTTAAGAACATGGTCACTAAATATAAATATTCTTTTATGGAGATATAATTTTGTATGATTCAGTAGTTTTTACAAATCTTCAGAAATGTTGCGCAAATGCTGCAAGTTTCAACAGTTCGATATATTGTCATCAAGCTGAGAATATATTGTCATCAAGCCTGAGAATCTTTAGTTAGATATTGAGTAGTTTTGCACCTGAGATAATCTGTACAGTTATTCTTATATTTAAACCTTCAGGAAAGGTATATAGTGAACTGTTTATTGAATATTTGAAATAATTCATTATTCGCTATTTTGCTTTCTAAATAGTTGTGTGATAAAATATTTCATTTATAACAAAATGTTATACATTTAATCCGCAGTTTTCATTTTTTTCGACAGTTTAATCTGACGACTAAATCTCAGTTTTGAACTTAATTGCCTATGAAGATGATGAATTGTAAATTTGTCTGTTAGAAATTTTGTTTTATTAGTATAAGAGCTAGAGTTTAAAATATAGAATGCCCGTCGCAATTTCATCTGGTCATCTGGCCATGATCTGAAATTACATCTGTTTCTAACGATTCTTGAATAGTTTTGATTTTGACCAATTATATTTCCTTTAACTTTGTTTGGATATAAAAGTATTTTTGGATATTTAGAAATTTTGTATGTAATTCTTATTTTACAAAACTTGAGCAGTAATATATATAATGACGTTTCTTTAAATTTTAATTCATTTTCTAAATTTTATCTTAAATTAGTCCCTGTTAACTTCATTCAAAAATGTTCTTTTGTTTCTTGATTCAATTCCTACTTTTTCATATAATTAATCTTACACGCACTCTAAAAAAACTGATTACTTTTCTATTCTCATAGCGAAGGGATGAAAATTCCTAATGTTTACAACATTCTTTTTAAAATACTTCAGATTCCCTACCTTAAATCGGTACGTAACGAAGAAATCCCTATCAGAATCTTTTAGCAAAATCATAGAAGGGACGAATTTGTGTTACTTTACTCTTATATCGCGATGCAAACTGACGCATCGGTTATCACTTTTTCTCTGTACATGATAATGACTCCTGTGGTGATTAAAATTCTAAAATCTCCATCGTTTCAATCATGCACTGTTAAAATATGTCTGTACGCGTATGTCTTCAAAATAATATTGGAAGGGATTGTTCTTTGTTGATATTTTTTATATAGAATAGATAATAAAGCATCTAAAAATTCCGTACGATATCTCTAAATATTCTAATATACATATTTTTCTTAGTCGTTTAATGTCAGGATTTTTTAACTAGTTATTATGAGTCAGTATAGTTTGACTAATTTCTTACTTTCGTTTACATGTTTAGACCGTCACAGAAATCTCCAATTCCTTTGAATAGATATGATAATCCTTTCGAATCTAACTATCACAATCTGACGTCACACGGGTTCTCGAGGGGTCCGCCTCCCAAGACCATGGCAAGAGCTTTATATCCGTTTACAGCTCAAACAACCAGGTAAATGGTTTTTATTTAGGATTTTCCCTCTGAATCTTCAGTTGTAGAATTATCTCTGGCTACTGTGTATGAGAAAGTCTTTTCATTTTTGTGATATTCCTCCTGACAGGGAGCTTAGCTTAAACAAAGGCGACATCGTATACATCACCAAACAAGTCGACAAGAACTGGTACGAAGGAGAACATCACGGTCTTGTGGGTATTTTCCCCGTCTCCTATGTTGAGGTAAGATTATTTGTACAATGACGTTTCAAATATTCGAGGCAAATGTCAAACACAATCTAGCTAGAAGAAAGCATGGTAAAGACGACCTAGAACAATTTAAAAACATTTTGTGGAAAGTTGTCATTTATGCGAGGCGGTTGAAAAAGTTAAAATTTCATCTAAGTTGTAGAATACAAAATATTATACTCTATATATGTAGTTGTTACTCATCCATTCATTCAAAATTACTTAAGATACAGTCATATTTTTTCTTCAAATGAATTTATTTTAAATACAATTAATGATTTCATTTACTAGCAATTGAATAATTTCATCAATTTTATTCTTAACTTCAGCAAAGGTGTAGTCTGTTTGAAAACAATAAAATAATTGCACGTAGAAGTGGCAAACAAAAGCAGTGTACATTATAAAACCCCTCTTTTAATAAGTGTAGCGAGTGGGAGATCTACTAGTCTGCGCACCTCAAAAAAGAAGTTATGTCTCTTACGTGTTGTTGTTGTCGTGTCCAATGATGTGTAAAGAATGTAGATTCCTCCAAAAGTCTTGATGACCAGATCCGATAATTCTGGAGCCTGGTGGCTCTGGCGGATTTCAATTGGTGGTGCTCCAAGTTGAAGGAGGAAACGGATAATGGCCCTAGTAGCACATAAATATTGTACAATATTGATCAATACACGCAATATTATTTAATATTGTAGAATATTGTTTAATATCATATAATATCGTACAATATTATGCTACAAGATGTGCTACCTGGGGGCCTGACAGTTCAAAACATGATCCGGGGTTATTTTTGATTGAGGATAGTACTTGCAACTAGGATAAGATTTTATATTAGCTCATGATATCTTTATGCACTTGAAATGTCCAGTGCTTAGCCTAGCAATTGTATATGAGAGATGTCTTGTACGGTATCGATCAGCAAAACGCTGAAACGCTGATTGTAGATTCTCCGCCTTGCATTAGCATTCGCGTCTGTACAGGTGGCTGTTAGAGGCTGATCTTGGTCACGTGTTTCCTTTGCAAGGGCCTCTTCACACTCATTCCCCTCAATTCCCACCTGAACAAGGATTCACTGGAGAGTGCAAGGTATGTTTAGTGAATGGAGAAGAATGTTTATTTCTTGTGTTAGTCTTGTCTCACCGTTACGCGTGACTTCAAGCTCTGATTTTGAGTCTGAAAAAATTACGATTTTCTTCTATTGAGTCGTTGGGAGTATAAGAGCGATAAGAGGTAAGAACCTCTTAAATAGCAGTTCGTTCACTAGTGAAGTTTGGGGCGATTTGGTCAGTGGGTATTTTGAGTTTGATGTTGCTTCCTGAGAGATGAGTAATGGAGATACCTGCACCTCCTCTATTACAGTCAATATCAGAGGAACCATCTGTATAGACTATTACACTGTTTTCTTTGGCGAGTGAGCGAATAGTTTCTTCACTTTTCTCCAATAAGACTCGAGTTGGTTCTTTCTTAAAGCATGATTCATGTCTCTTACTTGCCCTAACAATATCACTTGGAGTCACCTGCAACAGACAATCATCATCAAGGCAACTGAGCTCAACCAGACAAATTTATTTTAACTGCAACCTAAAAGTCTAACTCTATGTTAGACTATGCTTTATCAATTATCTTTCCCTGTCAATATGAGGTTTCAAATCCCCTTCGAATGGATGGTTTTTGAAAACACCATCCAAAAAAAGGAAGGAAAATATTCTCGAATACTTCAAGATTGGGACACCCATATTCGCCTAAAGGAAACAAGCCCTTGATGGGATACCTAGTTTGCTTTTGAGAATATGGCAGTGATTAATGGATTTGGTAAATTAACAGTGCATGAATACAATGAAAGAATTCTTTAATTGTTGCTCAGAAACAACGGTAATTGTAAACTTCAGTTACACATCGTAATGAAATACTGATTAAGAAAATTTGGAAAGATATGTTTGGTAAAAATTATGCCATCATCTAACCAAAATCTTGTAGCTAGGCTGAACGATCTGTCTTATAGATACTTATACGCAAAAATACACCCATTTTCTTATATTGTATATAGAGACGGAAATACATGATAACATCAATACCCAGCACTAGTTTTATTTATGCGGTGAATACCGTTTTCAATCATTATTTTATGGTTTCAGCAATGATATCAACATAAGAAACCAAATTTTTAATAGAAACATACTTATCTCTTTTAAACATACTTATCTCGTTCTGTTTTTTTACAATTATTATTCTGTTCAAATATATTCACGTGGCAATATCTTTGGCCAATTAATTTCTTCTAACAGTAATGAAGCAACAGAGGAAGGGGAGTAAAAGATATTGATGCTGATGATGACATAAAAATCCAATATTTCAAAAAATTTTCTTCGAACGTAGTCGGATACCTTAAGAAAGTAAATTCGATTATTTCGACCTACTTATCTCAGCAGGGTGATATTTTAGGACTTGTCTTGTTTCCGTTTAGCTTGATTATAATATATTCTTTGTATCCCGAAATTTGTAAAAAGAAGGCACAATTTAAAAACCTCATAATATTAACCAAGCTTGAGTAATAACATTACTTTGAAATTATTGTTGTGATAAATAAATGTTTTAATCGTAACTTCAACATTGGCCAATATATGTGAATGAAAGGTTTGATAAAACTATGAAGTTAATTTAAATTTGAATAGCAGGGAAGGGAACATAATTCCAAACTACTTAAAATGAGTTTAGTGCATTCATTTTATGTTTTTAAAGAAATAAATAAGAAAATGAGCGAAAATGGTATACTCCAGGCATCCAATTATTTTCCCTCTGCCATTGTTTCCAGGAATAATGATATTAAAAATGTGTTTCGAAAATGTCTAATAAAACAACATTTCCTATGTATTGAATGATTTTATTAAAAAATTATTATATTTTAATTTTGAAAAGAATTTAGAAGTTGTTATAAACAGCTTTTCTTAAGATAGTTTGTTTCAGTATACTCTTCTGGTGATAAGCCTTATAACATCCTCCGGACACGAGTAATTACTTTTGTCGAGTGGCTATGTTACTCACCTACAAACCCTAACGTTGCGAGTTCGATCCTCATTCAATCTTTCAATACTACTTAATTTATTTTTAATGTAATTTGAAAGGGATAAAAATATCTCGGATAGTCAGGTTGTTACGACTCCTTTATCATTTTGTTTTATTTGTATTGAATTTTAAAAGATAAATGTTTCTTAGACGGATTTTGTGCCTCTTTCAGATCATCCCTAACGAGAAAGCTAATTTACAGCCTCGTAAAGCAGTGGAAGGAGAAGCACTAGTCAAATACAATTTCAGAGCACAGACACCTCAAGAACTGTCACTTTTCAAGGTGATTTTTTAAAAAAATATTTCTAACTGAATCATTAGCTGTATTTTACTTTTGTATTTCTTTCTTTTAATAACTGTTCACTATATGAAATCATTTAACCTAATTTATATAGGTTTTTTTAAAGTTTTGATTCATAACGAGCTCTACCATTTATATAATTCTAATTTGAATGAATCCGTTTTGCTCTCAATCTACAGAATGTAGTGCTAAACTTAATTCTACGAAAATTAGCAGAAATATATTGGGTTGTTCGAAAAGTCATTTCGTTTTTTTTTGGTGAAAATGAAAGACGATCCTCGTATAATGAATAATTATTTTATTAAATTATATATCACCCATTCTGATCCAAAACCTTTTGCCATCTTTCTGGTAGAGGCATGATTCCACGCTCATAAAATTTTTGGTATTTACTGGCAAAAAAATAATCCAAGGTGATTTTTGACGTCTTCATTTGAGACTAAGGTTTTACCGTCCAAAAAATTTTGCATTGACCGGAACAAATAATAATCTGAAGGAACCAGATCTGGATAATATGGTGGAGTGGATCATTTTTGTGACATTTGAGGAGCGAATCACAGACTTCAATGCGACAACACAAATTTCTCTCCGTGAGGACATGGAGAACTCAAATATCGAGCTTCGAGGTTAAACCCAGGCCTTTCAGGTGGTCATAAACAGTTGAATTCAATAAATTTAAACTTTCACCGATCTCACGTGTTGTTGTTGTTCGCCGGTTTGCATCAACTATTACCTTTATCGTGTCTTTATCAGCTTCAACCGGCCATCCGGAACGTGGTGCATCTTCGACATCAAAATTGCCGGATCGAAATTTTGTAAACCAGTTCTGACACTGTCGTATTGTCAACGCATCTTCTCCATACACATCGGTTCATTTCTTTCTGGCTTGAACAGCATTTTTACCTTTCCTACAGGAAAAAAGTGAAATATGACGAAATTGCTGCTTATTGCTTTCCCTATTTAAAAGGGCATCTACCAAAAACTACTGCTCAAAATTAATTGAACGTTTTCACAAACAAGTATTGCTATATCACCTCTCAAAACATACAATGATTATACGTCTTAAGTGTGAAGTTGGAATAAAAAAATACAATTAAATCCTTTGTCGAGAAAAAACGAAATTACTTTTCGAACGACCCAATACATTGGAAGGTGAGAATATGCTCCTATAAATTCTTATTTCAAATATTGATAGTTAATTCTTTACATTAATAATTAATATTAACAATTAAGTCAAATTATGAACTTTCAGACTACCTTCTCTTTAAAATTTGAATAAGTTATTGCACAAAAATTGTTTTTTTTAATTAAAAATTGTGCCATTTTAACGATACAATTTTTAGCGATGTTTGCTTAGATTTTAAAGAATATTTTGTCGGATTTTATAAACCTTTAGAAACCTCGCGTATACCTCACAACGTCTTTATAAAGTCGTGAGATACTATTCTCTTTCTGAAAATAAAGAAAAGGAATTTGTAGCTGTCTTTTCTCAAATACTTGAGGTGTTGATACTTTCTACTGTTAACTTTGATAACCTGCATTGCGTTAAAGAAGAAAAAAAAAAGGATATCTGAAAGCAAAACCAAATGTATTTCTTTCATCGTACTTTTGCATAAATGTAACTAAAAAACAGTCTAAAACTTCAGCTTATAAACTATTTTAGTAGAAAATTAATGAACATATTTGAATTCCATTTCTCAAATCTTGAATAAATTCTGCAAAAGAAAAACCTGAAAGCATTGAAATACAGGTGGAAGAATTGACTTGAAATATATTTACTTATTTATATTTCAAAAGCTTCTTTTTGTTAACAAAATTCTACCGCCCATGCATGATCTCTCCGTTTCATGCACTTCTTTTAAACTAGGGTGAAAAAGTCGTTTTGATAAGGAGGCTAGATCACAACTGGTTCGAAGGTCGACTAGGTGCAAAGAAAGGTATTTTTCCGATTTCCTATGTCGAAGTTTTACAAGAACCAGGAGAATTTTCCGGTAAGTCCCTCTCTATTTTTGTTGTTATTTTCGCTTTATTTTTGGAATAAGATCCTTCTACATTTATGTTACATCGGATTTTTAAAAATATTTTTGGTTTATGGGTACTGGTGTTAAAGAAATTAAGAAAAATTACAAATTTGGAAAGAATTAGAAATTAGTAGAATGTTTTTTAGAAAAATAAGGAACATATTCAGTTAATTTGTTTTAGATACCCTTTATCTAGAAATACTGCGTGTGTTTAATATAATGACTTGTAGAGTTAATGATAATGACTAAAAAGTTGTTAACGATTGAAGTTAAAACATAGGTATTTCTTTAAAATGTATTTATTGAAATTGATGATTCATTTTTTTTCAAATTAGCACCCTTCCGACAAGATTAAGGTATCTGTGCGTGAAACGAGTCTCCCTTATACGTAGGTCCCTTATACTTAGGCAGGGGCTACCTATAATAACGGGCAGTTGCCCCGGGCCCCCACACAAATGGGGGCCTCAAATGATATATATATTACGTTTCCTTCTTTAATGAATGTTCTATATTACTAAAGTAGTAAAGCAGAGGGGCCCCAAAGAAGGTTTTGCCCTGAGCCCCAACTAGGCTTAGTCGGGCCCTGCTCTCGTACAGGAAGCGGTAATCGTAAGCCTGTGGAGTTAACTTCATAAAAGTCAGCTAACAGCCTCCAAACACGGATGATCAGTTTTGTCTAGTGATTACGCTATACGGGTACGAGCTATAGCGTCTTCCGGTTAGGTCCTTGACCTTCAATTGCTACATTGGTGACCTCGACTACGCAACTTCGTGCAGCTGTCGTTGCGTATCTACCCGCAACAAAAAGAAACCAATACAAATCGTCAAACTCGACGCAGCAAAAGTCGTCAGACACGCTTGAAGCAGCAACCAAAAAAAGCCGCCAGACCCACTTGACGCAACAGCAACAACTCTCAAACGCTTTCTATGACGCTTGGTGCAATTAAATTGCTCGTCTCTCCGCCAACTCACTGGTGGGAGGAATATTGTGGCGCTAGCATCATAAAAGTCAGCCAGCAGCCTTTGTACACGGGTGATCACTTTAGTATAGTGGTTATGTTACGCGGCTACGAACCATTGCGTCACGGATTTGATCCTCGACTTTAATTTGCCACGAATCAATATAAGTATTCAGCGTATATAATTTCTTTCGGAACTGAAGATCCTATTTGCTTTTCCTGGTTATAAAAATGTGAATACTGAATAACTTCTCATCAGCGTATGGAAATCTTTGGTTGAAAGGAACCGATGCAAATTTTGAAACGGCGTCCGCTTTTTCATCGTCAAAAATATTCATAGGACCCAGGACAAGCAAAAAAAAAAAGTAACACTTCTTTTTGTTGCAGATGCAATATGTACAGAATTCAAATAGTAACTAGTCCGAATGTTGCAATTGGAAAGTAATTTCAATGGATAATAATTGAAAGTATAATTTAATACTACTAAAATTTATGTCTTTATAAGACTATAATAACTTATTCCAAGCGAAATTAGTGTCAATTATAATTGGAATTTGTTGAAAGTGGACCTTAAGTCGGCTTTACCCATGATAAGTTAAATATAAGGCTGTAATGGGTATAATATAATATTTGCAAATGCTACTCTCATTTTACAAATCCCGACGAATAATCTTTATTTGCCTATGCCTAAAAATTAACCCTTTGCACTCCGATTGTGCCTCTGACTCACCATTCTAGACTGTGCATCATTTTGACATTTTATTTATTCATTTATCAAATATAATTGTTAAAAACGCCTCCATAATAGTTAAATTGTTCAAAGAAATTTGGCTTAAAAGAGTTATGTATATTTATTTTTCATAGCAATAAACCAATCTTTGTATTTGGTGAATAATTTTGCATCTAATTATTTTCCGGAGTGCAAAGGGTTAAACTCTGTTGTATACTACTGCAACAAAAAACAAAGAGAAGTTGATAGCGGGTTTAGTATAGATATAAACGACAGAAACAAACAGAGAAATATCATTAAAAACAAAATGAAATAGGTATATAAAGGAAAACATCAGATAATATGCTCAAATATTACTCCATTTATTTCAATCCGTGTTTTGCAACCTTGACGCTGGAATTCTATGTACTTCTAATCGGTCAGGCGTGTCACGGATACGTGCCGTTGCTTCTTCGATCATGACGACGAAGTCGCCTGTACTTGTGTGATGTGGTAGGGATGTAGCATGTACTTGCGAAATATTCACATAACGCCGAAGCTAGGGACACCTGAATTGAGTTTTTTATGGATTCTGCTCAATTTTTTGTAGCTTGGGAAAGTGTGTGTGAATGATGTTGTCAATGTTTCATTTAAGAATTTTATTATTTATTTATGTTTCATGATTACATTCCATCTATGTTCGTATACAATGTTATTAAACAGGTCCTCAGTGTTTATAAATCTGTATTAATAAAAATGCAAGTTGAAATGCGTTGCTAGCGCAAAACTGGAGAACGGCTCGACCGATTCGGCTGATTTTTATTTTAATATTTTCGTTAAGACACGGGGATGGTTCTTATGGAGAGAAAAAAATGAAAAAACTGCGATGAAAATAGTTAAAACGACACTTTTCTTACTTTCCCGCCAAAAATTTTCATTTCCTTCCCCCCTCCACACCGAGTAGCAGGAAGTAATAAATTATAATTTGTTTAGAAAGAAATACGCGAAATCAGTTGGTTTTCATTCATAGATAACGGGATGTTTAAAAAAGAAAGAAAATAGTTGCTTTTATTATTAGTCTGTATGGATATTTAAACCATGCCTGCTCGAAATAAAGTCTGGGCACTAAAGAAAAAAAAAGCGAAAAAAAAAATAAAAAGGTTTGTAAAAAGAAAAGAAGTGAAGAAAAAAAGGATAGAAAAAAAGAAAAGAAAAGAAGGGTGTGTGTGTGTCACCATTATTTCCTTTGTGCGCGGCATTTTCCAAGCTGTTTATAAACTTTCGCATCTCTTGAAAATCAATCGTGTCTTTATTTGTTTAGTGTGTTTACATTTATGAAAATTTGAATCTCATTATTCTATAAAAACGTAGAATTTTAGACCTTTTCCTCCACCATTTAAGTAAAATATCAATTCCGGGACAATCATTGCTCGGATAGAAAGAGAAAGATGAGTAGTACAATGAACAGGACATTTGAAGAAAATTATACAAAATAATACTATACATGAATTGTATGATTATAAAAATTTGTTTGGTTTAAATATATTTTGGTGAAAAACCTGTTATGAGACACAACTACATAAAATATTATATGAAAATTTTAGCGAGCATTAAAACTGGCGAACCGACTGGTCGCCAAAGGCGGCTAGTACTGTAATAACAGTGAATTTTTGAAGCGTACTGGATTGTGAGTAATTCATAAAATTTGTATTTCTTGCAAATTGAGTAAAGTAATATTCATTTAGTAGACTTACCTACCACCTCCTCTACCCTTTTAAGTTCAGAGATTCTAGATAACTTTCTAGTCGAAAATTCGCCCCTGGATATGGATACTTACTTGGATCCTTATACAATCTGTAATTTAATTGGTCTGACAGAAGAGCACTTGTATATTGTGGACGAGCTTTTGAGACACCCTGTAATAAATAAGAGAAAAAAATCAGATTTAATAAATTTCAAGCACTTGCTTTGATTCTAAAATCACTTTGATCTTTTTGGGCTAGGTTTAAATCGCTAGGGAAAAGAGACAGGACAGAAAATATAGTGCTTATCATTTCTATGGAAAATTTTTAATTTCTATTTAAATCGATAATTCTTCTAATGACATCATGATTATAATGATATGTGAAAGGAGACCTTGAAACATATTCTGTTCATAGCTCAAAATCGTTCCATTAAACAGGATTTGCTAAATAGTAAAAAAGTGTTGTAACTAATAGCCATGTGATGAGTGTTAGTTGAGGAAAGGAACTTGCAACACTGGGGTTTGTAGCCAAGTAACATAGCCACTATACAAAAGTAATTATTCTTGCACGGAGATTGCTATCTGGCTTATAAAGCTTTTTTCACGATCATCGAATATAAAGCTAACTGCTAACCTTAAGTATTAATTGAATAATTTTTTCCCCTTTGGAGTGGAGAAGATATTTTACCAAAATAAATTTTTTTCCTTTCTTTTGTAAAAAGAAATGTGTTATTATTTCTCATTTTTTAGAATTTTTATTTTATTTTTCCTTATTTAATTCAAAATTCCTCCTTTGTTGAAAATCTTTTTTTTTCCTTCTTTTTTTTGTATTTCTTGCTTCATTTATTTGAAGAATGGAATTTTCCCTTTTAATAGGTACACGTACAGTCTCTCCAAAACCGCCAGCAAGTCCTGTTTTGTAAGTTTATTGATTAAAATTGTTTCCATTTAAATTTTAACCTTGTATTCCTACTCAAATGAAAATAATACTTCAGAATCTAAGGTGGAATACCTGTGTAGCGAAAAGTAAAATTATGGTTTTCTTATTTTATTGAAACATTAAAAATAAAGATTAAAATGAAATCTGCTATGCATATTTCAATGTATCATGTCAGAACGTCATTTCTTGAACGGAAAAGCACCACGCGCTCGTGTGAGTTCAATTATAATTTTTATTCATTTTCATTGTTTCATTGAATGAGTCACTCTAGTACTGCAAAGGATCAAAAAAAACTTTGTCTCGCATTTATTGTTTAAAAAAAATATCGCATTCCCTGTTTATTTCATTTCGTATAATCACGTACTCAAAATGATATTCTTCTACATTTTATTTGCGGTAGTCATTGCCTCCTTTTTTAAAAAAAAAATCAGAGCTTTTATAAATGCAATGGCAACGCATTATTAAAAGCTGGATTGAGATGCTCGTGCAGATAATAAAATTTTTATTTTTCGCCTACGAATTTTTGTTGACGCCAGCAAACCTCATTCCCAAAACAATATCATTTTCTGACTTGATAAAAAATTCGTAGGGAAAAAATAACATTTTCATTATCTGAACGAGCATCTCAAAGAATCAGCTTTTAATAACGCATAGCCATTGCATTTACAAAAGCTCTGATTTTAAAAAAAGAGTTGATGACTGCAGCAAATAAAACCTAGAAAAATGCAATTTTGAGCACGCGATTATATGAAGTGAAATAAACAGGGAATGCGATATTTTTTTTAAACAATAAATGCGAGACAAAGTTTTTTTGGATCGTTTGCAATGCTAAAGTGACTCACTCAATGAAACCATTAAAATGAATAAACATATAATTTAACTCGCACGAGCACGTGGTGCTTGGCCGTTCAAGAAATGAGGTTCTGACACGATACATTGAAATATGTATCATGTCAGCAGATTTCATTGTAATCTTTTCTTTTAATCTAAATTTTGATATTTTAAAAATATTTTTTTGCTCAATTTTCAACTATTGGTTTCATTATTACAACAAAACTGTAGCTGTTTTAATTGCTCTTGAAACATCTAGAACAGGTTTTTTCCCATAATTAAAAGCTAATGAAGATAGCTTATTATTTGTGCTATTTGCGTGATGAATCCGATTCTAAAATCAATTACATCCTCGAAACACAATTTGCTATTTAAAATATGATTTAAATATTTAAGTTTCAATGGTATTATTATTTAATGAGATTGGACTATATTTAAAAAAACGTATAAATAGAACAGATATAAGTGTATAAAAAAATAAAGTTTTAATGTCTATCAGCATTTGATGCAAATAATTTGTCTTTAATGTTTATCACAATCTGGCGCCTAAACATACTTTTTAGAGGAAGTAATGGGCTTTATTTTTAAGAGAGATTTGAAATTAAACAGTCAGTATTTTGTTCATACGAAACGGTTAATTATACATAAAAAACATAGTTATATATTAAAATTAGTTTAATAAGTAGTAATATAATTTGCATTTATTATTGGTGGGTTCCAGAACCATCCCATTGCATTTTTAAAAAATTAAAGAATTCCTGCTGACTACCGATACCTTGGTACGGAAGACTACCTTGTAGAGAGTAGGCATCGAATTGATTAGTCCTTTAGCTGTTCTATTTATATTTCGAACTATATTCAAAGGGCATCGAATTGATTATGATTTTGGGGTTGCTTACGATTGTATTGCGCTAAGCACCAATATATTTTTATAAACTCTTTTTTCCTTCTGCAGCAGTTCTCTCATCAGTGGATCCCCTCCAAAGACACACGAAGGTCCGACTTTCAACACGGGTCTGAGGCCGCTGCAAAGTAAGGTAAGAACATCTTTTTTTTTATCTAGAGACTATTAAACCTTTATATACTTAGAGTGCCTTTATATGCTTTATATAGTGCGTAAAAACAATGTTTTAATCATTCTGATATATTTGCGGTAAGACTATTTTTTCTGGTGATATTCAAAAGAACACGAAGAGCGTAAATTCCAACAACATATAAACTAAAGACAATATAATAATATAACTAATGAACTAAAGGCAGTAATTAAAATACATTAATAATTAATTACATTAACAAAATTATTTTAATCAATTTTAAATGTTTTTTTCCCCTTTTCCGAGGTAATTATACACCAACACTTAACCTGTGATGCAAAAATAAAATTGAAAAATTGATAATAAAGTAATGTTGAAAGTAAAGCATCAAAAAGAACTTTGATTTGAATTTATACTTTTGTAATTTAAGCTGAATAGAACTTTTATATTTTCTTAAAAATAATGTTTGTTTGTTTTTATCATGTGAGAACATGCTGTTTTGGTGAGGAGGTTTTAATATCTCCGAAATTTACGGGCAAAAAAATATTTTTACCTACTTTTACCAGTATTGCATTATTATTATTTATGCTTCTTTGATAATAATATAATTTCTTTGGGGCTCCCTCTACTTTACTACTTTAGTAATGAAGAACATTCATTAAAAAAGGAAAAGTAAAATGAAATTTCTATTCGATGTGGCCCCCCATCGAGGGGCCCGGGGCAACTGCCCCACATGCCCGGGGTCTCCGAGAAGATCGTTATCTCTCCTCTAACCCTTATCGCTATCTTCGTTCTCGGAGGCCCCGACATGCCCCTGCCTTAGTCAGGCCCTGGCTGTCATATGAAATTGAGCGACGGGGAGAACGGCTAAAGCTGCATATTTTCGACAATTTATTATTTTCTATTCAAACAAAAGCAAATTTGAAAATTTATGATAAATATATAAATTTGCTTTATATATATATATATATATATATATATATAGCATTACTTTTATTTTATTTATTAAATATTTTAATGCATGATAAGCATTATACCAAATAGTAATTATATTTTGAAATATATTGAAAAAACGGGAACTCTAACATTGGGAATCATTAATCGTTTATTCAAAATTATAAAAATATATTTGAATTATTTAAATTTACGGAATGCAAATATATTTTAAAAACTAACTGTTGCTGTTTTTTAAAAAAAATTGAGTATATAAGTTTAAATATGGGGAAGACACTCAACTTGAAGAAATATTACATCTATTTATAGAGAAAATATTTCTACGGCGACTGTTATTCACAATTTTGCTGTAGTTAGTTTTGGTATAAAAAGCAGTTTCTGAGTACTTTTTTTGTCGGCCTGTACGTTAGCCTGTTAAATGGGGACTAAAATCGTGCATTTTCAGCATTTCAGTATAGTAACATTTGAAAAGATCATGCAAATAACATATTCTAAAATAATGAGGTTTTTTTTTTTAATCATGTGAGAACATGATGTTGTTTTGGTTTGAAGATTTTAGTGTCTCCGAAATTTACTGGCAAAAAAATATTCGTTTTTAAATTGGTAGATAGCAAGTCAGCTGACCCATGATATTTGAGATTTATTTTGCCAGTATTGTTTGAAATATTTAAAGTTACTATCAATTTCTTTTTGTTTGTCATTTCTATGAAATGACAACATCTTCCAATTTGTTTACGATTTCTTACTTTTAAACTATTAATCTCGCGCTCAGAAGATGATTGTTTTTTTTTCTGCTTTTTGTCGTATTAAACTTATTAATGTAGATTTTCCATAGTTGTATATAGAATGCTTTGCAACTTTTTTTCTCCATTGTACTAACATTTGCAAACATTTTTTAAAACATTTAGCCTCCTCTTCAGTTGGAAAAATCCGAGGCCAGATCACCACTCACACAATCATTGCATATCGATACTTACAATGAACCAATCCCGTAAGTTCAGATTTTTTATATATGTGTGTGTGTATGTATGTGTGTGGGGGTTTGTAGTTTTGGGGAAAATGTAAAATTATTCAAAACAAACATAATAATGAGAAACAGAAACAAAATATCTTTAATTATTTACACTGGAGCTGCTAAAATTGAATATATCCCAATCTTACATTCTTTATATATATATATATATATATATATATATATATATATACGAACCCGTGACGCTAGGGGCCAGTAGCCAAGTAACATAACCACAATACTAAAAGTATACTTCAATATCGTAGATGTTATCTGGCTTATGAAGGTAGCTCCACAGTACTTCTCCACCAGTGAGTAGGAAGAGAAACGAACGATTTTAAAGCGCCTAGAGTTATGGCGAGCGTGTGAGTGCGTTAATTGAGTTTGGCAACTTTGTTTTCCTTGTTGTGTCAAGTGAGTGACGGCTTTGTTTTGCTTGCTGCGTCAAGTGAGTCTGTCGACTTTGTTTTGCTTG
>JAOUZG010037308.1:42837-59240 GCA_026289955.1 Argiope argentata
TGTTTTGCTTGCTGCGTCAAGTGAGTCTGTCGACTTTGTTTTGCTTGTTGCGTCAAGTAATTGACGGCTTTGTTTTGCTTGTTGCGTCAAGTAATTGACGGCTTTGTTTTGCTTGTTGCGTCAAGTAATTGACGGCTTTGTTTGCCGGTAGATGGCGCTACGGCAGATAAGAAAGTCACATTATCAAAGTCACCTATGTGGCGAGTGAAGATCGCCTCCAAGTCAGTAGGTTGTGTGTTCAAATCACGTCCGGGTCACCAATGTGGCGTACAATATTATAAGGCATCTGATATACGTAATCTTTTCATAACTATATGAACAAAAATTAGGAAATGTAGCTGTCGTATCCTCCGATTCTCAAAATCAAGTGATATTTTCTCATTAAATCCTCATCAGACCGTACATAACGCCATCTGTTGGATTCTGAGAAATAATATTATGGAATAAAAAAAATTCTCCTTCCACTGCTGCTAATAACTATTACTTATTAGTTCGGCTCGTAGAACTAATTACTTATTAGTATGGTTCATATGGCTAATTTCGTAGAAACTTCATTGTTTTTAATTATTCATTCAAACGATTTTCTAATGTGTCCAAGAATTCTTGGTTCCCCTTACACTTTTAATGTTATGTTATAATTGGATTTTTATGCACTAAATCTTTTTCTAAAACATGCTACGCCAAATATAATACATGCCGTAACTATGTTTATTTATTTGCTGAATATTTCTTTTGTGATCTAAATGAAAATTGTTAATTTGCTCAATGAACTTGTGAAATATTATCTTCAAAAACATGACATGTCCAAATAAAAATTCTATATTTTGAAATGCTATCGTTATTCTAAATTATCGGATTATATAATGCATTTCTTTCCACTGCAAGATACCGGGCCTTGTATGCCTACAAACCTCAGAACGACGACGAACTGGAACTGAAAGAAGGCGACACGGTGTACGTGATGGAGAAGTGTGACGATGGCTGGTATGTGGGAACTTCCCTCAGGACGGGCCTCTTCGGAACCTTCCCGGGAAATTATGTCGAGAGGATTTAATCCTCGGAGCAGGAGTGAGTATGGTTAATTAACTTCTTTTTGACCATTTCTAATACCTGAAAAGGATATTTGAAGTGGCTGATGAAATCCGTTGATGTCATATATCCTCTGAAGCTCACTTAAAAGTACCCCCTACATAGCTTTAGAACAGTACAGTTAATCTAATTAAAATATAGAAAAGCGTGAATGTTTTGTTATTTTTCAGTTCTTACTATTAGTTCACACTCTCCCTATATATATATATATATATATATATATATATATATATATATATATAGTTCAAATTTTCATTCGTTAATAAGATACTTTTTATTAATCCACTCATGTTCAAATACCTATTTTTAAACTTGTAGGGGATGACACTTGATGTTAATACAGTTTTCTCAAATATTAATTCATTAATTTTTTTATTATTTAATTAAAAACTAAACTTCCGACCAAAAATCTTCATTTCCCCACCACCAAATGAGTAAGACTTCAGTATCTCTCTCTCTCTCTCTTTTACGCTAATGAGGTTAGGCTTAACGTGTTTAGGACCGATTATTTCAAACGATTCGGTTTATTTTCTTAATGTTTGATGCATTTAAAATTAAACATCATTCATTCGTATAGTTATCGGTTTCGTTTTTAAGTACTTTTGAATTAAAATAAAGCAGAATAAAGGAAACTAAAAATTTCTCATCTGTATTGCGTTACCCCAATTGGCGTTGAAAATTCATGTATGTGCTGTGTGTTCTGATTTATTTTTAGCGGATACGACCTTGATTTTGTTTTGACCAGGCATAATTTTTTTCTACATTATTTATATTTATTGTTATTATTTAATAAAAAGTAACTAAAATAAAATTTTACTTTCTTAACCTAAGTAAGAATTGATAATTATTTTTGTTTTATTATTTGTTTACGTTTCTGATGCCATCTTCCATCCATAAATAGAAAGATTCGCTTGAAATATTCTATCTTTAGATGGGGAAATCGTTTGAGGGCCGCGATGGCCTGGTGGTAAGGTCTCGGGCTTGTTAGTCGTAGGGTTTCAGGTGAGATACCCGATTCCACTTCCGTCGTGTCAAGGGGTCTGTTGCATGTTAAATCCGTCAGGGCCAAACGTCCTCCCGCTGGTGTGGTGTGGAGAGGGGTAGGATGCCAGCTCAGGTGTCGCCCTCACCATCTGGCCGCTGCTCAAAATGACGAGGTCCATCCCAAAATAGCCCTAGTGTTGCTTTACAATGGGGTGTTAATATAACTAAACTAAACCGAAGTCGATGGTCATTATTGTATGAAGATAGCTTTTTCTCAGTCATAAATTATAACAGACTTTATTTCTTTTGATAGAAGAAAGAATTTTTACGATTTGTGATCAGTACAGAATCCGATTTCTCGCCAAGCTCAATAAAATCTCGCCAAAAGTTTTAAAAAAAAAAACCACAACACTAAATTTATATAACCACAAAAATGACAACATTATTATATCTGTCAAGGGGAGTGATCTAACTCTACTAAGCTCTCTAAGCTTTGAACTCTACTACGTTGGACCGGACTTATTAAACCAGAAATGAACCCTCGATTATTCTCGATTCCGATAATTTGTATCTATGTTGTGTCCAGAATTTTCAAAATGCTCTTCGAAAACTCGAGCAAATACTTTTAGCAAAATAGTCAATATTTTGCGTATGGGTTAGGTAGAAATAAATTAAACATAATTCCGCCTCATAAAGTTTTATTGGCCATTTTATGAGGCTAAATTAATGAACATTTTATAAGCTCCCTCCCCTAATATAATTAATGGATGAGCTTATTGATTTCTACATGTTTTTCTGAAATTACAGTATTTATTAAATTGGTCACAATTACTCTTTTTCCCCCCATATTGAGTTTTACATAATGCTTTTATTTATATGATAGTAACTGCTGAAAATTCAATTTCCTACTTATAAAACAACAGCAAGTGAAATTAAAATTCTCATACCTTTGGAGTAGATATGAATCTTTGAATTATAACCAAAAACCAGTTAATGAATGAAAACAAAACTTTTTCACTTTAGAAGACTTCTATTGATTTATGAAATTTTCAACATCACTATTCTATATAGATGGATGTTATTGGATCACTTCATCGATTTTCTCCAGAAAGAAACCAAACACCTTCTAAGATTTCTCAAGAATGACTGGGCTAGATTAAGAAGATGTTGATTCTTCTGATATTGTAATATTCAAAACTTGATAAACTGATTAGATATGATCGCAAGAGATATAAAAATTTATTTATTTAAAAGTTGGAGTGTCAAGAAAATTTGCTGAATATGATTGATGCCTTAGGACAAAAGAACTACCTGAAATTTAAACTTTATAAGTTTTTGAAATATTATAAATTGAAAAATTAAAATATTATTATTAACAGCATTTATATTCATTTAAAAATAAAGCTAAAACTGAATTTTATGGTGAATCCATGAAATGTTTCCTGAATAATTATGAAATTATGATAATTATTCTGTAAAAATGAAATATTTACATTTCTATTATGAAAATGAAAAATTATATTAATTATGAAAATTATTCTGTAGTGAATATAAGACTCCAATGACGAACGACTCTGCTTTCATTTTTCATACTTTTTATTTCAAGATAAGTCTGGATTCAGTGAAAAAAAAAAGACTTTATATTAATTGCAATTTCATCATTTCCATTTAAATTAACATTTAGTGGCACGGATAGAAAGAGAGAGATGAGTAATACAATAAACAGAATATCGACACATAAGTGAATTATATGACTATCAAAAGTTGAAGTTTAAAAATATTTTGCTGTAAAACCTGTTATGAGACCAGTTACATAAAATATTAATTGAACAATTCCTGAATGATATTTTGGAAGCATTAAAGTGGACTCTTTAAAATATTTTTTTAATTTTAATTCGATTTCTTCATAGTGTTAAGTAGCATATTTTAACAAATGGTGCGTTTAATTGGAAATGATTACCAAAGGTTTCAAGATCTCTAGTATCTATATGTGTAATTTGAAACATGATAGACTGTAATTACAAGTTTATGAAGCAATTTAAGAATAATAAAGCGATATTTCTACATTATGGAGCTACATACTATATAAAAATAAATTATTACAAAAGTTGCCAAAATAATTTAAAAGAACTCGATTTTTTATCATGTCAGAACATGATATTGTTTTCGAAATGAGGTTTTCTGGCGTCGACAAAAATCCATTGGTGAAAAATAAAAATTTTATTATCTGCACGAGCATCTTAAAAAATCAATTTTTATTAACGCTTTGCCATCGCATTTACAAAAACTCTGATTTTAAAAAATAAATTAATGACTACCGCAAATGAAACCTAGAAAAATGTCCTTTTGGGTGCGTGATTAAATGAAATGAAATAAATAGGAAATGTGATATTTTTTAAAAATAAATAAATTCGATTCAAAATTTTTTGGATCGTTTGGAATACTAAAGTGACTCGTTCAATGAAACAATTAAAATGAATAAAAATATAATTTCACTTGCGCGAGCACGTGGTGCTTGGCCGTTCAAGAAATGATGTTCTGACATGATACATTGAAATATGCATAGCTGATTTCATTTTAATCTTTTTATTATTTAAATAAATTGCACAGCCCTTGTATCATTATTCTCGGTAAATATTCTTCCATTTAGTAAAGATATGTGGCAAAGGTGATGCTGAAAAACGGAATACGGCAGTTTTCAATTTTCTCTTACATGAGCTATCATATTGAAATGAAAAAAAACTTATTTCCATTCAAAAACGAGAATTTTAGTTGCTCCTTAGCTTTGAAGTAATGCAATAGCAAAATTCTGTATTTTTAAAATGTCGGTTTCTTTGTGAAGGAGAGGCTATAATCCAACTGGTTTTCCTTCTTAATTGTTCTGGGGATTCGTTTTCCCGGAAAAACTTTTAATGTTTGTTTAAAACATTAAATCTATCATTGTTTATTTAAGTTAGTTTGAGCCGGAACGAACTTTATTTTTGAGTGTAACCAAATTTATGTATGTCCTTGAATGTTTTATTAACCACAGTTGAAGCTCCTTTAGATATGAAAGATAGAAGAGAGCCATTTTTGGCCAAAGCATTTTGTTTTAATAGAAATAATTTGTTCCCTTTTAAATCATCAATTGTTTATTTTATTTTATTTTTATTTTAAAAGTAAAGATTCTAATAGTTGTCTAGTTTTAATATTTTGGCTTAGTTACTCGTTTCTCTCATTTGTATACTTTGCTTTTTAGTGTTATTTTAATTTAATTGGTTTTTAATGTAGTTTATTCAGCAAACATATGTTAAATTGATTCAAAAGTGCTTTTATATCCACAGCCTTGAGGGGTTCTTTATCCTTTGAATAAATTATTTTTAATCGCTCCTGATGTATTGATTCTATTCAGATTATCTAGTGTTTTTATGCCATTAATTTTTAATGCCATACAAAAACATTAACATTTAACTGCAAAAAAATTATCTTTTATTACCTTGTATCATTTAAAAAAAAGTTATTTTTCCAGATGAAGTTTTGGAAGATTCTTAATCTTGGTGTCTAGTCTTGCATCGAACGACGGTCTAGCTTTCTTCAAAGTGGATTGGAAAAAGTGCTCTTGCCAATCAAAGGGGGAAAAAAAACTTGTACAGACATTCTTAAAACCGTGCTTCATTTTTTTTTTCATTTGAAACAAAACATTTTATAAAGATAAACAATTTATGTATGAATCATACATTGAAAAATATTTAATCATAGAGAGAAACTTTTCGAGATATATTTATCCTATAGATTTGGAATTATATAAATGTTACATGAAAATAAATTTTTGCTGGAGTGATGAGTAATTTTTTCAATAAATATTTTTTGATATTAAGCTCACATAAAAAAAAAATGTGGAGCTTGATGTTCATTTCGACCAATGTTGTCATTTATGTAGTGGGATTTTTTTTTTTAAAAAAATTGATGAACTACTGGATTTAAATATCTTGGGGCTTACTGAGAATGGAGAGTTGGATCTGATATTGCTTCTATTATTTGGCCTAGTTTTCAAATTGCTGTGACCTTATCTGTCAAGAAATTGATGACTGTATTTAACCATAAATCCTGTAACTTCAGGGTTTATCGAATTTTAGACGATGATCGTGACTTTACTGAAACTACAATATTTATATGAGCTAATTTACACATATGAAAATTTCCGAGAGTTCAATTCCATCAATTCTACAAAATTGACATTTAATATTTTTTTCCTCACTATATCTTGCCCTAAAAAATGTCGTGAAGGATATATAAAGAGAATATCATCAAAAATAAGTTTTATTGGTGAAATGGCAGATATTTTAAAACACCACCAATTTAACTTCGAAAACTTCGATTAAAAAATGAACAAAATCAATATAAATAAGCTTTAAAAAAAGGCTAATAAAATAAAAATAAAAAATAAACTTCTATGCTCATTTTGTAAATACCATTGTGGAAAAGATGTTAAGCAGATTTACTGTCAGAATTTTGGTTTTTTTCTCTTTCACAGAACAATCAAAATATTGGACTTACAATTTGGATTGGTCAATAACAATGCATGCTGTTACAAATAGTTTTATGATTCTGAACTGGAATGAAGTAGGAAATTTTAAGTATTTGTCATACCACAAACTTAAACATATGAGAACTGAACTGTTTGTTGGAAGTATATACTACTGTAATGCAGTGGAAGTACAAATGTTTTTTTTTTTTTTACTTTCTAAAGCTAATTCTAACAAAAGGTTTAGTTTTGTTGCATCATTTACAACCCTCTTATAGACCAGTTGCTATGGTTTAAAAAATCATTATGTTTAGATAACGAGAAAATTGAGTATATTAATTTATATGGCATTTCTTACAGTAAGGTCCAATTAACACAATTCTTTTGTTCCCACAGAAATTATATTTTAGGTTGTATTGAAAATGGGGCTTTACTTCCACCATAAATGAAATTTAGAATCAGTGACTCATTTTAACTGTAATTTAAAACACACAAAAGAAAAGAACATGCATAAGAAAACAGACATTATACTTTTATTCCTATTGACACATTTTATCATGAGCAAGAGAGATGTTTTCTACATTACTTTTTAAAATATCTCAATATAGACAGAGGAAACTTTACACCACTGTACTTACAGATCAAAATGCTCAGAAGCAGACCAATAACACTGAGATATAGATACAATAGAGTAAAAACCTGATTCAAGTGTAGAACACCTTTTATGTGTGATAACATGGTATGTCGATTTCAGCATGCTCGAATCCACTTGTAAATCCTTTCTATCGGTACATACCATGTGACAAAGTTTAGCAAAACAAACGTTGGTAATGGAATACACAGTTATTAGTCAAGGTTTCCAAATGCTGGATCACAGATTCAATAATATACATGAACATAGAAGTCATCCAGAATTGAGTGGATAATCGTCAGGAATCAAACCAGGCTCTTTGATAAAACACTCATAAGAATAGATTGATCTTCCTATTCTAGAGCAGCACACACACAAATGGAGAGTATTTATAGAGTTTTTCCACATGTACAATTAATATTAAGCAGCATTTCATTGCAGCAACAATACTCGGCAGATGACTAAAAAAAATGCATCAAATTCAAAAGTACTCATTTAAGATTTGCATCAAAACATGAGCATTTACCTGTGCAGTTTTGATTTGAGCAATTCAATTTTTTTAAATCTCATTTAATGAATATGAATCATTTTTAAAATTTTAAAACAATAATTTAAGAATTGGCTGGGCATTCTAACCCGAATGCCTTTATTTGAAATGAATGTGCAAATGCTTGTTTTAAATGAGTACTCTGAAAATTTATAAATTCACAATGCTGCAGAAGTTTTCAACGATATTTAAAATTTTAACACTGGAAATTGATGTGTGCTAATACATCTAAATCCATTTAACATTCAAAAAGATAATGGAACATGAAGAACTGGCAAAAGCTTATGACATATTATGGGCATGTGATTCACAGGTTTTTTTTTCTCCTAAGATAATGTAAATGAGACACATTGCTGAGTGTGTGATAGATAAGTTGCAGTAAATTAAAAAAGAATGATGACATATTCTAAATTTGCTTTAAATTTATAGCTTTTAGTAAACCCACAAATACATACATATAGATACATATATATTATATATAACAAAGTCCTGAAAAGGCTCATTGGATAAGGCTTCAGAATATGACAAAATTGAAGACAGATTAATAGAAATTTTACGTACTTCTATCTAAACCATCAATTGATACATATATAGCTAAAGTCTTTGTGTGTAGTTTAAAAGTATAGGAAAACATTCCAAAAAATATATTCAACATATTTTACTAAATATATTTAACATATTTTTTTTAATACACAATTCATTTATGTACAATGTGAATTGAATGTTTTTTTAAGCATTCAGTAGCTTTGCAATAAATTATTCATAAGAACAAAACTTGCAAAAGTAGAAAATAAGGTAGCTGTAAAAGAATGAGATAAAAAAATGATGTAAATCCACAGAACAGAAGCTAAATAAATGCACTCTATGATCTCGAAAGATAAATGCATGCACATTTTATTCAAATAAAGCATCTAAAAATAAAAGAAATTTAAGAGCAGAAGAAAACCAAAACATTCTCTAAATGTAACAGTACATTAATTCAAAATATATATTAATATGAACTAACAAGATAAAAATAATACTACAACAATAAACAAACATTTCTTGAAATCAACAATACATTTGTTTTTTTCTTAAATGCAATGAACAAATATTTATAGTACATTAATACATGACAATACAACAAAATATTTTACGGTCCAAAAAGAAAGCAATCTATATAAATATTTAACATTAAAGTTGCACACAAAAGGATTACTTACAGTACAACCATTAAGAGTATCAAATTATAATCATAATTATACGGATGTAGCCTTAAAAATGCATTGATAAAAATTCTATAATATTTTATGTACTAATAAAATGAGATAATTGATGAATAATTAAGTCCATCTAGTATGGTATAAAATAAAATGAAAATATATATTTAGTATAATTATGCATTTATGTAAAAAATATCTAACTAACATCAATTAGATTATAAGAAAATGGATTCAAACTTTATTTTCATCACAAATTTGATAAGATGAAATTTTGATTACATTTTCAATTATTGATAGGTCTATAAATGCTGAGTAAAAACTTATCACTGCATGCACAATGTTTTAATTAGAAAGATTATATTCATTAAAAAATGCAAATTTAAATTATTTATGATTTTTTATAATTAAAGCTATGATTAAATTTTATCTTAGCTAGTAAATGTTCAATGATTACATCGAGTTTATTTAGAGAATAAACACTATTCAATTTAAGAATAAATGTAGTTACAAAATTTCATTTAATTATTCAATTTTTATGATTTTTTGATATTTCGTTCAAAAATTTATTTCCCTTTTCGAGTACTTTTAGTGAACAAATAAAGATTTGTATAGTTCATAGAACCAGTTTTTAAATTAAAATTTCATTATAACTGATTTTTTAACTGCAAATTTTAGCTCATTGAATATATATACATAAAAAGGAAGACTGATAAACTATTTAAAGAGCATAAATTCAAATTTACAAATTTGTCTCCGAAGTTAAATCTTTTGGAGATGAAATGTATAATATATGCATTATTATATATTTCAAGTACATCCTTTCCTTTAAAAACTGTGCTTTATACATTACATTTTGGCAGAAGTGTATAACACTTGAGAATGCAAGATAAGACATTTATCTAAGTTAATAGAACTTTAACATGTCTCCGCCTCCCCCAACTCCACTTCTTAAATAATGAAAGAAGTAAGATGTACATCTTAACAGGAATCAAAATAAATACTGCAATTAAAATCCTTTAAGATCTATTAGGAAATCTTTTAAAAATCTGACAATGCCCAAAGCTTTGGCAAAATCATTAATAACTTAAATTTAAAGTCACTTTCTAATCTAAATTTTCAGTTTAAACTTACAAGAGTAAAGATACAAAAAGTCCTATTGATTCAATATAAAACTGTAGGAAAAGAAACTATTAAACCGAAACATCATAGAATGTCAGACATTCAAAATAAAATTTAATAGTAAATTATCAATTCTGTTTTATTTTTATATAAGCTAATTCTTTGAGTTGATGCAAAGTATGTTTATTATTAATTTTAAATCTATCTATACATATTTAAAATTATAATAGAATAAAAGGAAATTTCTTGAAATTAATATCAAAAAGAATTTTCGTTTTAAAACATTATGTAAATTAAATATTCTTGGAAATATTTGAAATTATACTTTTGCAAATATTTATTATGGAAAATATTTATATAAATTTTATAAATCTTTCATAAATAAATGATTTGGCAAAAATAGAAGAACTTTTTTTTAATAATATAAATGATTTTTTTCCCTCCCCTTTCATTTTATCTGTAAGCATTAACCATCCATTCAGAATTGTGATTGTAAAATAAGCCCTAATGAACATTTTCTTACCATTAAAGATTTGAGTATTGATATAATAAAGTATTGCTAAAATGATTATTTAATAAAAATTTGTTTACATGTGAAGCTAAATAGAAAAAAGAACAAAATAAAAGAAACAACTAATTCATTTATTATAAATTGCTCAAAAGCATTTCTTAACATCTTCATATAAATATAACCCACTCCTTATGAAGTTAAAAGACTAGATTCATCCAAATAAGGTACACAGTTAACAGCAGAGGTAGCTTTACTGTTTTGTCTCGCTCTCTCGCAGTAAGAATTACAATTTCTTTATATATGAGAAAAAGGAAAAAGAAAAAACTTTCCGCCCATATGTAACCATATCAATAAAACACAAAGCAAGGAAATATCACAAAATTAAACTAAAATTTATAATTAAAAACAAAAAAAATTAGGCCATTAAAAAAAACAATGCATCTTACATCCAAGATGCTTATAAATTGGCTATGTACAAGTAATTCAATTCTCAATACCATAAAACTATGAAATAAAAACATACAGAATTCAACCTTCTAAATATAATAAAACTTTGAAACAAAACAAAAAAAACCTTATGATACAAAATTTAGCATTTACAAAAAGGTGGGTAATGCTCTGAATCATTAAATGCACCTAAATTTCAGAGCAAACAAAACCATTTTCCTTTAAGAAATGCGATTGTCAGATAGCAGGCATCTAGATTTCTCTAGCAGCTAAATTTTAAGCTAAACAATTATCTAAAATGGAGAAGATCTAGACTATGTTTGCTCAGAATAATGAAGTCTATTTAGAAATGGGAACACTATGTCTATAACATATTTCCTTAGGGTGATTTCACATCCCACTTTTTACAAGGAAATAAAGATTTTGTAATTACCAGATGTTGTCAAAGCATTCTCTCAATTATAATACAGAAAGTTTAAATTAATTAGAAATGCACAGGTCTTAAGCAGCAAAACTATTTCCAAAAGCTTTTAAATTCAAAGGGAAGTTTATAAAATAGATTCTCAAAAAACTCAATTTTTATTGCAATCAAGAGAAACTCAAAATTAAAATCTAAAATTGCAAGCTGAGCAATAAATTGTATTTGGATATTTTAAAATAAAAAAGGTAAAATTAAAATTTTTAATTTGTTTTAATCTAATAATTTTATTTTAAACTGGACATTATTTTTTTCTCAATAAAGATGATTTGATATAGTTATAATAGGTTTGTAACATATGTAAAATTTTCAAAGCAACCAAATGTGTATTTTATCCCATAAAAGATGCACTTTGAGAGAAAGGTAATCAGTAAACCTATAATTTAATAGTTTGATAAAACAAAATAGAGAATTTCATAACTAACTTTTTATACATACACTTAAAGAGATAAATGTTTCAGTGCAATTGAAAAAGCATAGTATTTTCAAATAAATCCAACAAATATTATAAAAGTGAATGCAATTATTAATTACAGGCTTAATATGGGATGTGCAATGCACCTACATAGTTTTTTTTTCTCTTTTTATTTCATTTCCGATTAGAAAAATCTGTTAACATTCAAACAATTCGAATAAATTTTAATGTTGTGCAAGTTCCACATAAATAGCCTGCAATACATCAATAAGTTAGCTTAAAGTTTCCAGTAGTAGTCTAACACTCAGAATCAAGTTGCTATAATAGACAGCTTGAATGACACACAATTAAAATGGTACTGATTTCTAAATCTTGAATATATATGTTTAATAAATCAGCAATGAAAATTGCAACATCTATTTAGAATTATTTGACAAACAACAATCCATTTTTTTTATCTTTATAAATAGCTGGATAGATTCAGCATTAGAAAGTATGATAAAATTACAGTTAAAGTGCTCAAAACATTGAACCACATAGTTCTATGCCTACCACAGCAGAATATTTACTCAAGAAATACATAAATATAATATTGTGTGTTTCAAATATATTGCACTCCTTAAAAGCTTATTTTATTATATATATTCTACAATCATTTGTTAAATTGAATAGCTCTTAATCATGAATATAAAAAAACAAATAACTAACTTCTCTCGAAATTATGAGCTATATACTAATTAAAATATCCAAAATAAAACCCAAAAATATCTAAGTTAATAAATACTTCAAAAGAAAAAACTTAAATAAATACTTTGTAACTTTAAAATAAATATTTTTTTTAAAGTACGCAAGTCTTTCTGTTATATTAAAATATATATAGATAAATATATCAGCAGTTCAAATCACGTTCATTTAATGGAAGGATTAAAAAAAAGACAAACATTTTAACAAAAAGGGAAAAAATTCCCAAAAATTCACACATCAAATGCCTCTATAAATTAAGTGCTTTTATGTGAAAATTAGAAAGAAAAATAAATACTTTGCAAGTTGTTGGAAATGTATTCAAGGAGGAAAAAGCAGGGGAATGGAATTACATGGAAATTTGTATGGAAAAAAACCCCTCCAAATCGAAAAATTAATTATCTTAAAATATGGGTTAAATAAAATAGTTCCTTTCATATTTAAATAAATATTTTCATCAGTTTATTTTTATTTTAAATGATAGAACAAAAAACATTTAATATGTTCTTTATAGTTCATCCAATACCAGAATAAAAGTCAAAAATAAGAACCATCTATTTTAAAAAGACAAAAAGAATAAAAATCCAGAAAAACTGACTTGAAGAGATTATTCATAGCAAATTTAAATAAATAAGGTTTGAATATCTACCAATGAAAGTCTTTATTACTTAGCAATTAAGAAAAGGTAATCAGAAAAGAAATTATTAAGTAAAAAAAAATTCTATAAGGAGAAGGATATGAAGAATAAGAAAGATGAAATAAAGAAAATAAATTCAAATTTAAATTCAGCAAGGAAATTCAATGAGCATTGGAATCCTTATCTCTGAATTTAATTTGCTTGATATCTATTTACTCATATTTTATCCCCTTCAAATTCACAAAATCTGTTAAAAACAACCTTAGTTAGCTAATTTAAGCTGATTCATTGCAGTTTATAAGTATAAACTATATATTTTTTAAAAAAGGTAATAGAAATTATAATGATTTTTTTACGTAATTCTCATATACACAATTAGATGATAATGCATTATTTTTCATCCTTAGAGTTATTTTCCCAATCAAATTATAATCTTCACATAAAATAAAATCTATATACAAACCTGCAACAAAATTTTAATATATATTACTATATTCATTTTAATAATTATAATAATAATATAAATCTTTAGATGCTAATTTTAATTTCCCATTTCTTATACATTTTTATATATATATTTATAATAATTATCATAAATCGTATCTTTGCATTTTTTCTTATAAAGTATACACTTTAAAAAAAAATCAAAATTTTAACATTTTTTTTCAAAATAAGACACTATAAAGATTTCTTTTTTATTAATTATGCAATAGTTATCAAACAAATTATATTCTTTAAAAATTATCATAAAAAGGATCATTAGATTTTCATTCTAGTATTGGATATGCTACTAAAATGAAGAGGGGAAAAGTAAAAGAAAAAAATTTCAAGTGAATCTTTAAAAATAATATTTTGCTCCAATAGTTTAAAAAAAAAAACAATCGACAAAAAACATGGTGAAAACTTTCCATACATGCCAAGAGTAGAGGTTTTAAAAAAACAACTGTTCCAAAAGATTGTGGGCTCTCAACAAGGTGGGCGGCATAGAGGCGTGGCAGACCCGCAGAATCACACACACACAAAAAGACATTGACAACAATGCGACTGCAATGGGACTTCTGGATTAGTAATGTTTTCAAGACTTGTTGGGTGCAGTGGAAGAGCGATTTGACAAGAAACCAGCCTCTTCACCACCAGGAGAAGACAAAGCATCCTTGCGTGGGGGCATTCGCTCATTGATTTTGTCCAAGCCTTTGGCTTCTTCAAAACTTGCTATTTTACGGTGAGGTGAAAATCCTGCCAGAGCTAAATTGCAAGAGAAGAAAAAATATTCATTTACAACATAAAAATTTTTTCCTTAAGGTACATTATTTCAATTGCTTTAAAAATATCAAGCAATATTTTAGCGCATTATTTTTTCCGCAAAATTTTTTATACAAGACAAAATGCCAAAGATCTTTAAAAGAGATATAATAAATTAAAAATGAGGACTGTAATAAAGAAAGCATCATCTGCCCCCTTTTTTAAAAAATAGAATCTGTTATCCATTTTGATCACTTACCAATATTGCATGTTGAAAAAAAAATAGTAATAAATTTCAATATAAAATATGTGAAGAAGTCAAATTACTTATGATATGGTTAATGACTTTCACAAGGTGAATAATTTATAAAATATATATACCAATTTCATAAATATTCCAAAAAAATATCCTGGTCCAGTTGTGTTTTTATGCTGTTACCTGTTATGTCTTAAAAATAACTAGATAATCAATTATTATATAGTTATGATTATAAAAATGATTAATCATTTAAATTGGGTATTTCTCTTTCTCTTGAAATTTACAAGCGAGTTTTCATACTACAACTGTTCTCAAACAATTTTTGGCTTTAAATTGGTTAAAAAATTATTCAATTGCTAATCTAATAAAAAACAACGATTCTATATTAAAATAAACTAATTTATGCCTTTTCTTCACTTTTGTGATTTCTTCCAGATACCAACACATCATCACACAGTGTTGTACATTCTTATTGTGACCAGATAATCAATTTTTAAACTATCAGAGACAGTTTGGTCCCAGTTGGACATTAATTGGAAGGTCATTTAAATTAAAATCATTTGCAAACTGAAATTATGCATCAATGTATTAATAAACTCAGATTTTTAAAAAAAATATTTTACCACCTTGAAAATGCATCTAAAATATAATATGTTTCTTAATTATTTTTTTTCTTTTATTTTCTTAGAAATGCACTCTTTTAATGCAATAACAAATAAGATTTGATATAGTTAGGATAGAAAGTGAAATTTTTTCCTATACTAACTCATCTTGAATAATTTTATTTGCTGTTTTATAGAGCTAAATTGCTCCAGAATCTAAGCCAGCAATCCTCTGAAGACTGGCAAAATTAACTGAAATCGACAGCAGAACACTTAGCACATTAAAATTAATTTTTTAGTCCTTTTTTTTCTCGGTGAAAAGAATTGCAGCATTCAGAAATTAACAGCCTATAAAAATTGTCTTATTGCTAGACTTCTGAAGCTTAGTAAAGGCTTTTTTCAAATACTTAAAATTCTGAAATTTTAATAAAAACCTCTTTTTAACCTATACAAAAAAAATTAAAGAATTTAAAGAAGTGAAATGTTTAAAGGATTTCTAATTTCATAAAAAAAACTTCACAAAAAAATTTATGACTTTTTTTTTTTTGAAAAATATTTTTGAACACCAGCAAATAATTCAAAACAAATTAGTCTTTTCTTCCTAAACAAATTAGAAGAATAGAGATTTCCAAATAAAAGGATTTCGAACTATGTTTAGAATTATTCTTCAAACTAATATGTTTAGTCCTTTCCGTTTAAATTTCTCATGCAAACGCTTACAGCAATACTTTAAGCTAATTAATTCAAAGAGTGTTAGTATATTTCTCTTAAATGAACAAATAGAAATATAATAATATTAGAATAGGACAGGATTAAAATAAGTTGCCACAAATTAAAAACAAAATGGTACCTCCTGCAAAAAATTCACCAAAGAAGCAGAACTAATTTGTGAAAGATACTGCAACATTCAAAATACATAGATTCAATTTTCTCTCTCCTCCTTCCACAATATATATATATATATATATATATATATATATATATATATATATATA
>JAOUZG010037308.1:59250-84830 GCA_026289955.1 Argiope argentata
TATATATATATATATATATATATATATATATATATATATATATATATTACATTACCTTGTAATTAAAAATAACCTAATTAAATAAACCTAATCAAGGTAATTAAAAATACCTTGATTAGGTTTATAAATTCTAATTTAATCATAAAGCTATTAAAAGCAATTCAAATAATTTTAATTTTTTTTCAGAACTTTAATATCCTCACCATTTTGCAACCCAGAGCTTCCACCAGATAATGCACCAGTGGGCAAAGTCCCAGTAGGAGTGAGGCCTTTGAGAGCAAGAACACTTTCACTCTCTTCTCTGAAAAATAAAATACCAATAATATTACATTTCTAAATTAGATTTTTTTAAAAAATCAATTTTATAAAAGAAATAAATGGATTTTGTGACACACCAAACCACAAATATATTTTATTACATAAAATGTACTAGGGAGTTACTAATAATAATGAACTATGTTGGATTATCATGTTTAGTACCAATTTTATTGATAAGTAATATCAGAGCGGGAAATACAGTAAAATAAATTTATAGAAGAATAATTGGATTAAAAAATATCCTTAACTGCTTATTTGATTTCAAGCTTTAAGCTACTAAATAATGGTTTATACTTAAAAGTATTACAATTTCTGCTAAATTTTTCCTTATTTTAAAAAGAAACTTTTTAAATTTTTTTATCTAGACCCCAAAAGTAGACAAATATTTCATTATATGCCAAAAGACATTTATTCACTCCAAAAAATATAGAATTAAATTATGACAACATTCACAAGAATTGTGCACATAATATGAAAAAAGATAAGTAGTTGTTAATATAAGATTGTTCAAACCAATGAAAAATATTTTGAGCACAGCTAAGGTTAATTTTTCCAATTTATAACTGGCCTATTTTTCAAGAATTAAACTAAGAAAAAAAAATATAAAATTCTCATTTGATACTAATCAAGAAAATATTCTTCTAAAAAAATATCTATTTAAATACCTAGTATGCAATTTTATATTTTAGTAAAAGACCAAAAGAAATAATGTTAATTAAAGATGAATATTACCTCAAAACTGAGAAGACACGAGCCATTTTTCCTATAGCTCGAATCTTATTTCTGATAACTTCTTTACGGGCACTTCCAGCACCACCTACAGAAATAAAATGAACAATCAGATACAGTATATTACTTGCAGTCTGTGGGAATCCATATACATCCATTATGTACCAAGTTACCTGAAAGTGTACTAGCATTACTTTGCATTTCAGCTACCTATGTAATATCAATGAAATTTACTACTTAATACTAATGAAAATAAATGCTTAAGTACTTTTAATTTTAAATAAAAATCTCAGAAAAGAAAAATTAAATGCAACTTTAACCATTGAAACATTTGCAATTTACATTAAATGAACTTTTGTATCGCAAAATTCTCTTTTTATTAAAAAAAGAGTTATATAAACAATTTCATGAGATTTGTTTAGATCGCTCAAATTTTTTGCACAAAAATTTAAGCAAATTCCTAAGGAAAATTTTATTGTTGATTTATAATATTAAATAGATAATCAAGGAATTGAAAAAAGTTTTCTAACAATGTTATATGAAAAAAAAATTGATTTAATATTTAGAAGAAAAGGACGATAGGTACTCTTTACTTAAGATGAAGAAATTTATAAAATGTCTCTAATTAATCCTATTTGCTGTATTTTAACTTTCAAAAAAAATTTGTAAGTATATTAATAAATGTGATAAATTTATTTTTTACTTAAATTTCTCTCCTCACTGATTCTCCCACAAAACAGTAACTTTTGAGTCAAATGGATCATCCGATTTCCTCAGTCTCTCACAAACCAAGTGCTGTTTTTAACTTTTTAACATACTAAGAATCAAAATCGTTTAATTATTCGATTTCTTTATTTAATTTTCAAAGTAAAATGAGTTATCTATTACAATTACATAAAACCCTAAGAATATTTACTAAAAAATGATCACAAATTAATATATTGAATTTTTCTTAAACTTTAGACTTTAAATTAGCTTTTCATGTGTTTTAAGTACTATATCAAAATCATGAAAAAAATTATTTTCATTTTTAACAAGACTTCAGTTCCAGTAAAATAGTCTTTTATTTCATATACTTGTTCAATAAGTAGATTTGAATTGACAATTTCATGTTTAAAAGAAGCATTTAAATTAGGGTGCAGAGAAGTATAACTACACACCAGAGAGATAAAAACTCAATTATATTTTCAGTGTATAAATTTATGCAGTTAAAAGTTCATATTCCAGTAAAAGAAAAAAAATTAAGTCAATGGGATGTGTTACAATTAACTCTCCCCCCCCCCTTCAAATGCCACCTAGCTGAATCTGTAGATGTATTATTTGTGATAAAATCTATGACTGCTGCTACACACAAATAAATAAATAAAACTCAATAGAATTGCTATTTTAAAAAATATCAATATTGATGGAAAATCAGTTACCTTCAAATGTATCATCTCCTTCTGACATCAGTTCATCATCTGAACAAATATTGAGCACATTTAGGAGCATTTCAGTTACTGCAAAAAAAAAAAGTGAAGAAATCAAATGCTAAGAAACTATTTTACTTATATAGTTAGCCAAAAAAGCATTGAAGTCCAATACAAAAAAATAAACGTTTCAAAACAAAAGGAAAAATAACTTGAATTGATTTATTTCTATAAAAAACAGAAGTTGAAGAAAAACATTTCTTCTCTTCTCCCCTTTCCTCTATAACTAATTAGTATTATTATTAATCAAAAATGATAGTGCTTTCTGAAAACAGAATATTTGCTAGTACTTTTAAACTAATTTTTGTTATTTAAAATAGAGGGAAAAAAATCAATTTAATGACATATTATAAATCGGAAACTAAATATTATTACAAATATATGCAATTAATTTTTAAATAGAGTAATTTCAGATTTGTAATTGTATCAAATCATAGTAAGACTTATAAAATGATCTTTAACTTGTAGCTATTACAACACTAATTTAAGAATAAACTGGCCAATGATAATAACCACATAGAGAACAACTTCAAAATAATTGGGAGTGCCAATACATGTTATATGCATTTACTCACCTTTTTCTCCTACAAAAGGCAGAGACCATGTGAAGACATCCATGAAATTTGGCAACCAATAAGGATGGGGAGAGCAATTGAACTGACGAATATTCATAACATTGTTTTCATACTTCAACACTGCAGCTGTAAGAGGAAAAAAAAGGGTGAGGGGTGAATATACTATCAAAATTAAATCCAAATTCACTTCACTGACAATTTACCTTAATTTACATACATATATCCAAGCAGACACATGATGTTAGTGTACCGTAACAGATAATTATAGAATTAATATTAAATGGCATTATAAACTAATTAAATTCAATGTTTTTCAAGTTGTTTAACAACATAACCTGCAGATTTATTTAAATTATTCTGAGATGATAATTGTTTTAATATTTGTAGAACCTTATAGGCTTTAAACCCATTTTCATCCTAATGAAACAGAACATGAAGATGCAATCAATACGATTTTGACAACTACATTTTATTTTCTATGCCAAAATAATACAAGACAAATATTATTAAAAATGAAAATTTCAATTTATAAGATCTACAGCAAAGTCGATGCTAAATTTTGGAAATTTATTAAATTAAATATTTATTAAAAAATTGATGCCTCTGAACAGAAAATATTTTGAATTTTAAAACAGTAAAAATGATAGATTTTCTGCAATGATTGAATATAGTTATGGTTTTTAATAAATTAGAAAATGGTAAAATAGAAAATTTTTACTTTTAAGTAATGAACTCCTTTCTTATCAATTTTTAAAAAAATACCAAATGAAAATTTATAGCAGAGCATTAAATTGATTTCCAACTTTTACTTCAACCGCATCTCTTTATTTAATTAAATATTTAGAAGGGAAAAAAAAGACTAGTCAGGATTTTAATATAAAAATTGAACTTAGGTTATTTGATTTTAAATCCAAAATAACTACAAAAATTATTAAATAACTGCAAAGTTTCATAATTCCACATGTTTAGCAAAGCGTTCTTTGAAAAAAAATGAAGTTTAAAAATGAAAAGAAAATTTATAATTTTAAATATAACCTAAGTAAAGTTTTAATATTTAATGAAATTATATAATGGATACTAAGCAAATAAAAAATGTAGATAATAAAATATATATTAAATTAAAAACATAAAAAAAATACCTTTGTTGTTGTAAACATCCAAGTAGTTGGGAGCAGAAAATATTGTTATGAGAGAGGGAAAACCAGTTGTTTGACTCTTCCGGTACATACGGTAGCTAAAAATACAAAACAGCAGAATTGCACAACAAGCCGGACACTTCTATTTGCATAAATTTAAAGTAAATTAGCTGATAATGTTTAGAAAACAAATTTTAAATATCAATACAGATTTAAAACCCTTTTTAGCCTTTTAATATTTTCAAACACAAAACAATACATGAAGCAACATAGTTATATTATATAGATTGATAAAAGACAATGTTCATATACCATTAAACCTTTATTTTACTATCAGCATAAGAATAAGAATAATAGGTTTTCTACAACACACACACACACACACACACACACACACACACACACACACACACAAAGAGAGATACATAATATTTTCAATAAATCTTAAGAAAAACCAAGTGAGATTCAATATTACCCTTCCCAGCTATAAATTATTTTTTAATACGATATTAATTTAATAAATTGTTCAAAGTGGCATACTGATACTCAACTCTATGTTATATCAATGCAATCACATTCAAGCTACCAGATTAGTTGTAATGGAAGATAACCTTTTCTGGGCTCTTTGAAATTTGAATTCTTGAAATGTGAAACTATCATCCTTTTTTTTTTCTTTATCAAATTAAATAAAATCATAGAATTCCAAATATTATCAAAACAAAGCTTACATTTTTATTGCCCCCTTTTTTGTAAGGTAATTTTAATTTTGTTTTACTTTTTACTTTTAAAGAATTTCTACAAATCAAATATAATAAAATTTTCAGAAAATGTATCAGATGGTGCAATCAATAATCATTATGGAGGATGTGAAAATATTCACCTACAACAGCTGTAAAAATTTAAGGCAATTTTTTCTTAATGTCTGAACTCAAGATAAATTAATGTACAGTAAGCAGAAATATGAAACTTACCCAGCATCTTGAGCTTCATGGGCTCTTATTACAGATAATAAATTATTGTGTTGCAAGAATTCACAGCATGCAGCATAGCTAAAAAATAAATAAATTTAATATATAAATAAATGTTTTTCCTTCAATTCTTCATGCAATTGTTAAAACATTATTATAATAGAAGATTTTTTTTAAAAAAATCCTACCTGTAAAAATATGAGCATCCTCTAACACTGTTGTGGCTGAAATGTTCACTGTGCTTTTCATTTCCAAAATCCTCTAACGGATCAGACCACAACAGATCACACATAGGGCCAAATGCGGGTGGTTCTTTGAATCGATCAAGCTATAAAAGTAACAAATTTATATTTACTCAATAAATGTTATTAAATTTACTTCATACAAGTTTCAGAAAAATTAAAATGCTCTAAATATATTTATAAATAAAAATATATTTGTATATGTAATTTGCCCATTAAAAGTTAAGATAGATTTTGCAAAATCAATTTTTTTCCCTCAACACTTGAACCAAGTTTTTAGAAAAAGAATCTCTTTACTTTTGTTAATGCTATTAAACGCAAAAATTATCTTAAGAAGTTATCTATATAAAAATCCATTTGCCTTCCACACACAAATATTTTAAAAACAGAAGGTTAGTGAATACTTTAAAAGACGTAAGGAAAAATTATGAAATTAAGTAGTCAGGAGTATGTATTAAGCCATCTTAACTCAATCTAAATATTAAAATAAATGCATTTAAAGATTTTATTAAAGATATTTTCTAACAATATAATCAAGCAATCTTTTCCCCCCTTAAAAACAATTTTAATTATTGACTAATACTACAGATTAATCAATAATTAGATTAACAAGGAAGAAAAAGGTTATAATTTTTTATACTATTTATTATACTATCGAAGAACAAAACAATATATAATAA
Organism: Argiope argentata; assembly: GCA_026289955.1. Taxonomy (NCBI): domain Eukaryota; kingdom Metazoa; phylum Arthropoda; class Arachnida; order Araneae; family Araneidae; genus Argiope; species Argiope argentata. The sequence continues at coordinate 65,368 of JAOUZG010037308.1, forward strand.
AGTTTAAAAATATTTTGCCTAAATTTTAATACTGCATAATTTTTAAAAATTGATTATAATTCAGAAAACTATTTGTTAAACATTAACACTAAATGATGATGGAGGATATTATAGTAAAATTAAAACCTTACAAAGATTATCATGCCACAGTAAAATAAATAGGAATTTCTTTAAAAACCATATATAAGATATTACATATCAACCAAATCTTACTAACAAACATATTGAATTTCCAGAATAGTGAAGAAGCTGCAGAACACACAAAAATAATTAATGAATAAAAGATGGGAATGTTACCCTTCTGATATCATCCAAATTGTGCACTTCAGGTGAAAGTCCACCATGAACGCAGAGGAACTGCTGGTTCATCAGAGCAGATAAGGGCAAGCAATCAAAGGCATCCATGCATGCATCATAAATACGCTCTGAATATTTTATTTTACCTGCAAAGAAGGAACTTTTAAACATTTCAAAAATATTATTTGAAAGACAAACAAGTCAATTATATCAAAATATTATCTCAGCTCTATGTAACTATACATTCATTACACTAATTAAATAAATGAAAAAAAATCTTAATTTATCTCAAACATAGATCTGCATAAGTACAGTACAGTTATCTGTAACATGTTAGTACTAATAGGTACTTAAAGCAATATTTAAAAAAAATGCATGAAATAACAAGCAAAAATGGTAATATAACCATTAAGATGGTTTTTCAACATTTAAAAAAATAAAATCTCATGTAACCAATTTTTTTAACAATATCAAAAGGATACAAGAATATAGTGTATATATATAAATATATATTAATTAAAAGGTTAAGAAAAATGTTTTCAAAGAAATGCATTATCATTTCTCGTTATTTTCTAAGAAAATAATTTTAAATAAGCAAAATATATTTAAATTTTAAAAAATGCATTAATAAAAATAAACAAGTTAATAAAAAGTCAAAAGAAAATATATATACATATATTATAAACCTAAAGCAGATTCAAAAATTTTATAACAAGAAATTAACAATTGACAATGATTAATAATGTAATTTATTTTCAGTAATATAGTATATATTCATAATTTTCATAAAACATCTAAATTTTTAGAACTACAAAAGCAATTTATCAACAGTTTTCAGTTTCTTGCATAAAACAAGAAAATAGAGTATTTGTAGTATAGATACAGATTTCAAACCATAGTTTTTTAAAAAGTCTAAGAATAGCCCCCAAAAATTAACTTAATTCATTATCTTTAAAAATTAGAGTTAAATAAATTATTTGTCTTCTCCCCTGAAACTGGCATTTTTAAATGCACGTTTTAAAGAATAAAAAATGTTCATTACTTAATTTCTCACATATAAATATAAATTTAACAGCTATAAACCTCCTAGAAACTAACAAATGAAAATAACTTACACTCTGTCTTAAAGGTAAAATACTCTGTTAAGTGCCTGCATTCATGATTTCCCCGTAGTAAAAATATTGTAGTGGGAAAGTTTATTTTTAACGACCAAAGGTAAAGAACACACTGAAAAAAGAAATACGAGTCAAAATATAAAATAAATGTTCTCTTAAGAAGTATGCAAAACATTTTGAATTATTTTTATACATTTATAATATCTAAGCTTATAATTTAAACAGATATAAAAATTTTAAATTTCAATATTATTTCTACACATTCAATGTTTCTTGCTATTAATTTCAGAAGAATACATGAAGGGGAAAAAATGAAATGTAAACTTGAGAATTAATTTTTACAGTATTCACATTGAAAGCTTTTAATTTTTTAAAACACATTCATAATTTTTCTTCAAAAGTGTTTATTTTGGAACTGAAGTATTAAGAATACATTAAAAAATGCAATACATTTTCTCAAGACTTTCAAAAATTAAACTGAATTTAATTATATGCATGATATTTCAAATTTAATAATATAAAGCATATTCAGTATGAATTCTTAAAGAAAAACACAATCAACACATTAATTACACGTTACATATTTTTAACCTAACACTGTCAATTTAATGCACTGTCTTAAAAAAATACTTACAACCTGACTAAAATTAATTTGAAATATTTAAATCAAACTTTAAATAGAAACACTACTTAAGTAAAAGGCTTTTCAATACATTAAATATATTAGATAAAGTTTTTTACTATAATGGATTATAATATAATTAGTTATCCCACTTGAATACAAGCTTTTAAATATTTATACTTTAAAAAAGATGTATAATTAAAGAATCAGAATATGATCACCCTAAAAAATTAATACAAAAATTCAAAACATTTAAGAAAACAATCGATTATATTATTATTCCATATTTTTTTACGAAAGAAAAAGTAAGTGATCGGATCATTATTTTGCAATCCAAGATTTTACAATAATGATAATGGCAATAAATTTGTCTTTGAGATTATGTTCAATATCTAAAGATTCTTTTGAAGAAATTTATATTTTAAATAAATATGCAAAATAATTGGGAAAAAATAGCAAGACAATATTTATAACAAACACAAATGCATTTATTATACTAACCTCTATGCTAAAATAGCCTCTATCAACGTAATCACCCAAGAATAGATATTTAGTTGTTGATGGAGGTCCTCCAACCTCAAAAAGTTTCATTAGATCATAAAACTGGCCATGAATATCTCCACAAACTGAAAGTATATATAAATAACATACTGAAATTTAAAAGTTATAAAAAGGGCAAAAAGTTAGAAATCGTTTGTCGATAAATGCAAATATAGAGCATTAATCTTCCTTACTCTAGAATAATAAAGCATATAACTCATTTTTTAACATTGATGATCAAAATTAAAAAGACAACAAAATGAAGATCTGGTATGGTGTTGAAGAACTAAATTAAAAAAATTTACATAATTATAAAGGCTTTTAAGAGCAGAAACATAATTTTAAGAGATTTGGTTCAATTTATTGAAAAGTTATCAACAACAAAATTACAGTTGGCTCTTGCAGGTCTGTCCTCCACCGATTTACCTGCATACTTCAAGTAACTACACTTTACTTAGCTTTATTGTATAGTGAAAAAAAAACCCCTGAAATCTCAAGGAAGAGGTTTAATTTAATGAATCTCTTTCAACGGCTTGAAAAAAGATATAAAAAAACCCCTTATGAGGATAAAACTATGCATATATATTTTTTAATTTATACCAATTGCTGTATTTTTTGGTTGTCTGTCCATTCCTACTTGCACAGTATGCATTATACAAAGCTAGATATAGAACTATTTTGCTAGATTTAGAACTAAAAGTTTTGATTACAACTACCATTTTAAATTTGAGTGTAAAACTATTATCTAATTTGATACAGATTAGAGATCTATAAAATTACATAATCTATAAAATTTTAAGAATAAAGCTATATACAAAATTTTATATATCTAGCTTATTGTGCTCGAATGTTACATACATCATCCAAAGAATTTTCTTATAAAAGAAATTTATAAAATTTTGAGACTTATATCTGAGAATAAAATCATGCAGCCAGAATAATCTTGTTCTAAAAAAATACATATTAGTGAAAAATACTTAATGTTGTTTTTTTAATTAGGTATAAGGGTTAAAGATTTGAATTGCATAGAACCTTATACATGAATCATATAAAAAATGGATACAAGCTTAATAACCAAAAAGTTTTTAAATTTACATATTATAAAGTTATAATTACAAGACTTAATTTGAAATCAACATTTTAAAGAAAATCACTGTTCATACAGTAATCATGATCTTAAGCTGTTATACTTAAACTGATTTGACTCAAATAATTATTTAATCTGATAAAAAGAAAATACACAACTGCACCTGCATTCCAATGACTTTCTGCATTTTTATCTTTGATAATATTTTTTTTCTTTTTATATCTATTCAATTGCTATGTTTCAAAATAGGTATTGCAAGAATTTATTCATTCCAAAATGAAAGAAGCAGCAAAGAAGGATTATCATGCAAATTGGATATTATTCACAACCTGTCAGAAAATTTTGTTTCCTTCAGTGCTCTTTTTAATTATGTAATGAATTGAGAAATAAATTTTATGATTAAAAAAAATTCATTCATTCATTTTATTCAGAAAAAAGAACATACCTGTCACAGGTGCTTCAATATCTATCATAGTTTTCTCAGCTCTCAAAAGAGCAGCTCCTTCATTGATTATTTTTAAAGCACAGTTTTCATCTAACCTGCCTTCCAAAACAAAATGTTGTTTCAAGACATCCATTCGAGGTTTATCAGTTTTAGAATCAAAGACTTCACTAATAGTCAATTTATGACTGGGCGGAAAAGGAACACCTACAATAAGAATCAAACAAACATGAGTTTTACTTAATTTTTTAAATATGTATATTATACTATAAAAGAGCAAAAAAAAAAAAAAAAAAAAAAAAGGAAACGTGATTTTTAAGAAGTAATTTTTTTTTTAATAGTAAACCAACAAATACATTTTGTTTCAATTAAATATAACAGAAATAAATTTATACACAATTTAAATGTTTCCAAATCTCCTTTATAAAACATAATTTCTCCACATTTGACTAACTAATATTATGAAACTTAGAGAAGTTTGAATGATAATTTCTTTTTAATTACAAATAGTACTTGCGTATTAGACCGTTGACGCCAGCTATTTAGTTACTCATTGGTGACAGATTTAAATTTGACGATAAACCACCAAAGAAACCAACAAAATGTCAGACAGCAGTTAAGGTTTGAATAATGTTTTAAATAGTGGGTTCTCACCATTATAAATGATTTAGTAACTCATTGGTGACGCCTTCAAATTTGGCGATAAAGATCGCAGGTCTAATACACAAGTATCTTGCAAACTCTGTTTAGAAAGGAGAATCTAGTTTTAAAAGATATTTTAAATATTTGTGGTGCGATCGTAGTTTAACCCCCTGCTTGGCGCGCTTTTCAAAAATCGCCAACTTCGATCTAGGGTTGGTATAATAGGAATCTACGGTTGGTATAATAGGAAAACCATAAAGTTGCCATCTTTGGCGAATTATCACCAACTTGGCGAAGAAGGAGGTTAAACTACTAATCACCCATATTTGTTTCAGACTGTATGCAGGTATTAACTTATAAGAAAAAATTTGATTCCATAGCTTTTAAAAATGATGTGCAAAATCTATAACTTTTCAAGTAGTTATAAGTTTAATTGAGATGCATAAGTTAAGAAATTATTCTACGAGATATATTTAATAAAAGTATATTTACAGGCAATAAAAAGTTTTTGTATATTGCAATACCATGTGTAAAAGTATTAAGTTTATATATATAGCTTATTTTTCACATAAGTTACTACTTTCCCTCCCTCCCCATCATATGATGTTTTGATTAATTAGCCAATGAATTGATATTTAATGTTTATAATTTTTAATTTCTTTAAATACCATAAACTAAGACTGTAGTAAAAGAGGCTATAATGAAGATGTCATAATAAGTAGAATAATTTATCTTTCTTAATAATTTATGTAAATCTGCAACAATGGCCAAACCATTTGACAAAGCGAAACCAAATTTATTTTATATACAAAATTAAAAATGAGTACTTTTGAGTAATTTTTTAAAAATTTTAATTATAAATTTAATTTTTTTTACAATTTTTGGGAATAACTTCCAAAAATATAAAATTATTGCATTTCACACCATTTAAATGTTTTTTAAAAACTTTTAATTATAACAGTTTTATTAATTTATAAATTGTATAATTTTTTTCTAAATTGACTTTTTTTTCTTCTTTTTTTTCCGTGCTTATTTTTCAACAGTTAGTTTAAATTTTAGGACAAATATTTCATCAAATATTTATTTGCATGATTCGAAAACTAAGGAAGGATTTCATTTAATTCTGCAAAGCTAAGATGAATTTTTTTTAAAAAAAAGGGCCCCAATACAATTTTTTTAAAAAAATTCAGATTACCTTATGAATTACATTTGTAAATTAAGCTATTTCTATGTCCTGATAATCCAAATGTAACTAAAATAAAAATGAAGAATTTTCATCATAATATGATGACAGTACTTTTATTTAAAACCATCTAACAATTTATAAACTAGCTACTTTTCCTAACTAGTTGGTTCATTAGTATTGAATGTTAAAAAATCTAACTAAATATTAATTTTATTTTATTGACTTCAAGATAAACTGCATATTTTAACAGATATGTAACTGATATTCTTTTAGATGCCTAGCACTGTTCTTTCTGCTGTGCTATGCAATTTTCTTTATGCTATCTTTACGTATCCAATTATATCACAGAAAAAAGGAATTCATACTAACACTTTAAAAATTTATCCATCATTGCTGAATTCTGGTGCTAAATCTTAATTATCAATGTAATAAAACTTTTAAAGAATGCCTTATACTGAAGCTTACACCTTTCAGGAGAGCGAGGGGATATTCATATATTAATAAAATAGTATGATATATTTAGTGATAATAAAAATAACTTCAGTTTCACTTTAAAAAATTAAACATATTGGTTTAAAACAAACTTAAAATTTTTTTGTTTTTGTTTTAAAAAATATATAAAGTAAAAAAAAAAGATTAGAATTTTTGAAAAAAATGTGACTTTTAAAGCCATGTAAAAATTTAGACTTGAATATTTCTGAAAATTCTCCTTGAAAAATGATAGAATTTTAATTTATAATTATTTAAATACGAAATACTGTATTGCAGTACATATTTTTCTTTCTATATTATATAATTGCCATGTTTGACAAATCTAGATGAAATGGTTTGACTTGTAGAATATCAAAACGTTTAATTTTGTAAATAGTAGAGACTAATGCTTTCATTTATTGTGTATTAATATATAATATTTAGGACAGCAGAATTGTCTTTAAAGAAAAATCAAGAATTTAATGGTTTGATACAGATTAACCAAAAAATTTAATAGTTTGATAAAGATGGATGAATAAATAGTCATAAAACAGAAGGATCCACAGAATATGAATTTCATAAAAGCACATCTATCATTCTATAATAATAAAATTACATCATTACTTTGTATTTATAATATTAATTACAAAAGACATTAAAAAAGTTGAAATAAACTCAAAATGCCCTTTTAAAAGGAATTAAAGCTTAAAGACAATGTTTCTAGAATAATTTTAGAATTTTTTAAAAATAAAATTAGTGTCATAATAAAATAAATATAGTTAGGAACTAAAAAAAGAAACTGAAATCTAATTTGAATTGAAAATTATTTTTTACAATTATGTTTTACATTTGTAAAACAACAAAATAAAAATGATTATACATTTGACTTTTTACAGAGAAAAATATTAATAACTATTACTTTAAAAAAATTAAAATTTCAAATTTTATATGTAGCAAATTTTTTCAATAATCAATTCAAGAGCTACACATCTTGCAATATAAATTGAGAGAGAGCTACACATCTTGCAATTTATATTGCAAGATGTGTAGCTCTCTCTTAAATATTGCAAATGATTGTGTTTCCACAACAATCATTTGCAATATTTGGTAAATCATTTTGTTGAATTCTCAAAAAGTTTCTAGAATTTAATTTACTGGAATTTATGTAATGAAAATTCACTTCACTTCTATAAAAATTTTAATTTATAAATTTAAAAAAAAAAACAAACAGTTCAAAGGTTAAATAGAATTTTAAGCAATAAAATAAAGAAAAACATTACAATCAACTTCTTGTTAAAATTATTGAACTTTATACAGCCTAGTACACAAATTTGGAAATAAAAACGTTCATAGTACCACTAGAAAAAAAAGCAATACTGTCCCAAAAAAGCAAGGAAAATATTAACAATTAATGATATCAAAATCAAATTTATATTTTAAAAATTAAAAAAAATAGGTAAAACACACAACAATTTTCTTTGTTTGGATAGAAAACACTTATACATTAAAAACTAATAGCAACATTTCAAAAAAAAATTATTTTTGAAACGCTTCACATCCCGAATATGACACTTACGAAAATAAAAACTAAATGAATGGGTTGTTCAACAAGGAAGTTAAGAAAACAAATGTTTTCATTTCCGCGGAATGTTAAAGAACGCTTGTTTCTATATTTACGTACAACAAAGACGAAAAAATCAAACAAAACCCTAACATTTTTATGTATATCTGCCAACTATGTCTAAAACTGCAGAGAAGGATCCAAGAATTACAAGGTTATATACCAGTCATAAAAGGAGGTTCTCGTACTTAATAACTAAATATAAGAAGATTTATTCATTAAAAATTCATATACACTTCTTACTGGAATAAAATTGTAAGCATTCCATTATTAAAAATATATAAGGAAATGAACTTTGAAAACAGACCCTTTAAAAAGCAAGGCGAAAATACTTACTTTTTACAATACGATCCGATGGGACTCCTTTAACGTTATTAGATGACATTTTTGTACAAATAAATATATCTCGAAACTAATATGGCTTAATTTAATATTATTAGACTAGTAAGATATATGAAATTAAATATATATCTAAACATCCATACTGCAACAAGATAAACGATTCGGCACAAGTAAGCAATTTTGCTGCCAGATTTACGAAGAAAAGCATCCCCCACCTGTTAAAAAATAAATGATTATAGATTAGTATAAGTAAAAAATTATAAGCTGTAAGGTACTTTGACATTAATTTTCATAAGATTTTAATAAATACAGACCTCAATTTCAATAATTTTTAAGCATGAAATGCTATATAAATTTTAAAGAGAAAAAAAATAATCTTTTGAAATTTAATATTTTTAAGAAATTTACATCTACAAAAATAATAACGAAACCAAAAGTAGTATTTTTCGATTTTTTTTCTGTATGCAAATTATGGAATTTTATTTATCTAAATAATTATTCTATTATTGTAGATGAATTATATGTTGTACAGATGTATTTAAATCCCATATCTTTTTTAAAGAATTTGTAGGGTCATTCACACAAAAAAAATAATTGAAAACAAAGAAGACTTGCAAAAATAAAGAGTTTAAATGCAAATAATAAAAAGAAATAAGAGTGTTTAAGAGCAAAAAGAGCTTCTTTCTGAAATTTCATACAAAAAAAAAAAGAAAAGAAATCTTTTATCGCGTTGTCATTAAACACTAATCAAAACAGAAAACAAAATCAATTGAGAATATTTGTAGAAATTACTTTTTAAAAACATGTCTCACACTATTTGCTTGTCCGAAAGCACATGAATGCAGTGCTTGCACAATTCTGTTGATGGTAAAAAAAATTCTGCATGATTCCGATGTCAAATTCGTTTTATCGGACTCGGCAAGCTCTTAGGATTCGCTTCCAGGGACTGATGATAAATACAAGATTATGATAACGCGAATCACAGGATTGAATTGGAAGTACTTAATTCGAAATTTTAGAAGATATCATGTATTGTTGATCTTTTTCATATCTTCCATAAATTCGAGTTTTTAAGATAAAATTAATTAGTTTTCAAAGTAAAAGTTTAATTCATATCATGCTGTATAAAATATTTATCTTCTAACTTATTTCACATGTTGGAGTAAAATTTTTGATTGTTAATATAATTTTATTTGAATTAGTTTTCTCTTAAATTATATGAATATTTACTGGCTAGATAATGAATTTAACATCATGTTGTAATGCATTATTTTAGACATTTTCTTTATTTACTGATTATATTTGTTTTTAATCATTACAAAGTTAAATTTTAAAATAAATTTATCTGAGGCATGTCTTTTAACATTAATGAAAATATAAACTTAAAAGAAGAAATTTATGAATATTTTTTTATTTTTTTATTATTAATCTTTTCTTTCTTCAATTCCCAGCATGTTGTGGAATGCAAATATTCATTGTTATAACTATCATAGAACAATTTTAAATATTCATCTTTTTTATTTCAAGTTTTGCTAATTTTTACTAAAAAAATGAAACTTTTTGTATCAATTATCTGACATGAGCTTAAAATGTTATAATATTTACTTATAGTTTCCAGATCAATTGTCTGTTTTGTTGTTGGATAAAAGTGACAGATTGAATGAAGTGATTAAGAAATTCCAAGTTGATAGTCAAAATTTTCAACAGTTTCGGACATTTTGTACTGTTTTAAAAATGGATTTGGGTATTCAGAATGAGGTAAATAGATTTATTATTTTCATCTTAATAGTATACATATAATAAATCATTATAATTACATTTGATGTTACATCCATATTTAATTTTTTAAATAATTAATATTATATTATTTGAGACATTAATAATGTTTCAAATTCTTTATATAAGAAACTATTAAAATAAGATTTAATTAATCCTGAATTGCCTTTTTTTTACTTAATACATAGATAAGTTCCTTTTAGATTTAAAATGTATAAAGAAAAAAATCACTATCAGATCTTTCATTTTTATTTTGTATTATTCTGTTAATTTCCTTGTAACCATTTATTTTAGGATACTCTTTCGAAATGTTATTTTTAGAATCCATTTAATCAAAAATTGTAATTGTTGAAAAATAAAAGTTTTGAACTTGTTGAGACTAGTGAACTAATTTAGTATTCTGTATAATATTTTGTTTATTAAAAAAAGAACAGTAAAATTAATGCAGGTTTACTTATATATATATTCACTAAGAATTTTACCCTTAAATTTTCCTCAAAAATCAGATTTTTTTAAGCCATCTACATACTGTGAGTGTTATGAAAATTATAATTGAATATTGGGAGTGGAAATAAAAATAGGGGAACTGCAAGAGATTTTTTGTCTATGGAAAAGAACAAGAGTGGGAGAGAAAAAGATAATAGATTCAGTGGTATTTTTAAGTTTGCAAAATTGACAGCAAGGGTTATTGTGTAGACTAAATCTTCTCAACAGACCTGGAGTAATAATAATTTGGGTTAAATGTGCAATTATACTATTGTCCATTCCCATGGAAGGAGACAGCACCTCATTATCTATGATGAGAAATTTCCAGCCTAGTGATTGGTTCTTACCACCCCTGTGGGTACAAGAAAAGGTACACATCTGGCTTCTCTCATCCATGACAGTATGTTCTTTATTTTATTATACTATAACCAGCAATGGCCCTTAGGGGTCAACCACAGCTACCACCAGTGTTGCTGTTGCAGCATTCCAGTCATTCAAGTTTTTCTGTGTGCCTTTTGGTGGGTCGGAGTAATCAGTATGTGATATATTATCATCTCTTCTATTTTTGAGTTAAAGTCTCTTAATATTTGCTATTTGGTTTATTTATTTTGATGAGAGATTTTTTTGGTAGAGATAATTTATAGCTTTAGAAATACTCCATTTTATATATAATTGTAACTCCATGACAGCTTTTGCGAATAAGTCTGCCTTTCTATTCCACTGTATCAAAATGTCCAGTAGTTCACATGTTACCAATTTTTTTTATTAATTTGTTTCTAAAGCAGAATAATGCCAGCTAATCTATGAATGACCTTTAGAAATTAAATTTTTTATCATTTTTAAACTTGGAGGATTTAATAGCTTTCTGTCAGCAAAAATGAACTTTTGCTGCGACTGGAGGTTCATTAAGGGCTTTAAAGATTTTTAAAACTTCTACTCGAAAAGGGATTTAAAAAAGTGAATTGTGTAAACAAAAAATTTCTATCTAGAAATACTCACAACAGGAATGAAAGATAAGGATTTGGATGCATCTGTAGTCATGATACAATAATCTTGAAATTCTTTGCTTGCAGCTTATTTGAAAGGTCCTTGGATCACAAAAGCAAAATGAACTTTTTTTAGAAACTAAATTCCTTTTAGAGGAATTTCAGAAAGTTTATTTTGTAGGATGATGGTTCGGAATAAAGCAATAATGTGGCCTGTAGAAGCATCTTGATCTGTGAACAAGTTTACATTCAAAACTTTTGGGGGGAGGGGGGCTAACTTCAGGTCAAAATTATAATTTTGATGGCAAATATTTGATTGAGTACCTTCAGTAAGTTGTCTGACAAAGAACTGCATATTTAATCTCAATTTTTTTCCCCTTACTCCTTCTGATTTACAATTTTTATCTGTGCAGTATCTGGGGTCTATTCAAACATCTGAGGGCTATTCTGAGAACCATAGCTTACATAGAATTGCAGGTAGTTTGCTTGTTGATGGGTCAGATATTCAGCATTTTGTCAGACAAATTCTGAATTTTAAATAATTTCTCTATTTATGGACGTTTTCTATTGTGTTTCGCAGCTTCTTTGATATATGATTTAAAAATGTATTGATATAAAAAATAGAATACCGTTAACAAAAAAACTGAGCATTCTTCATCAATATCAAGATATAAAGAAAAAAAAGGAAGAAGGAGAAAAAGAAAAGCTGAGAGCACATTATTTTGAGATAAATATTTCTGAACAATTTTTGTCCTAAAGAGACAGAATTTCTCTTATGCAGTTGAAGAATCCAATTTTGTAGAAAGTTGTTCAGGATCTTTGCATACCAAACTGAAAACATTTCAGTATCATCATCAATATAAATAGATGTACTTTTAATATCTAGATTTATTATGAGCAAAAAATTTTTTTTACTATGGGCCTCATGATGACTGTCTAATTTTTTATTCTATAACCTTGATTGTCCCTGACAAGTGGGGTACCCTTCACAAAAGGAGAATTTTTTTTCTATTAATAAATGAGGAGTAATATACTAAAATATAATTCTTTAAAAAAATAGATATTTTTTTAAAAATAAATTGAATTATTCAGTTTAAGAACTGAAATAATAATTGAATGTTTCGATTCTTCTGTTGTATAAACAGTTGTAAGAATTGTCTGAGAAAAAGATCTAACCTTTATTTAATTTTTGATACATTTTTTAAGCAATTCATTGTAATGGAATCAGCATCAAGGGCTTGTGTTTTGAATATCCTGTCTGATTTCTTGAAGCTTAGTAAAAATATCAGGATAAGAACTGCTAGAGGGATCTGCTCGTATTCAATAAAAATTTGCTGAAAACTCAAAGTAAATATCTCATTCGGGTACAAAATTTGTCCGCATAGAGTGTATGTCGCCGATGTCACCGATCCATGCATACTTGAACTCGACTTCTTGAAGAACTACTACACTACGCTCAACTCGAAGAAACGTGAGCTCCAAGCTGCAGGAGAGGAAGTGCCTAATCTTGGTTTTAAAAGACATCGTCGTGCCAGCTAAAGCGAAAGATATTCCTAAGGCAGGAAGGAACTTTAATTTTTTTTAAAGGAGATGGAACAGAATATCTTCTAATCTGTGGCGCTCCCCTATTGTACTACTCAGGAAGAAGAATGGCCCTCCTGATTTTGCGTTGACTACAGAAAGCTAAATGACGTAACAAAGAAAGATACCTACCCTCTCCCCAGAATCGATGACACCCTCGACACCTTATCCGAGAACAAGTTCGGGATAATCGATCTTCCTGCTACAGAAAAAACCCCGGGAGGAGAGCTGGTAGGAGCGGCACTGACAGATGCCTCCGGGGAAGTCGCGTCTGTAAGGCTGGCCAACATCAGTGACGAGATATGAGTTCTCAAAAAAAGGCGAAGAAATTGCTACGTACCTTGCCTGAACCAGCATTGAGCGACAAACTGACGAGACTTCTGCTGCGCCCGTGGTTGACCTAATGGAACAGTTAATTGGGGACACTCAGACAAGAAGCAAAAAGACTATTGCCAGAAGTTTGATCCAAGAATTTCAAGATGTTTTCTCCTCCTCGTCTAAGGATGTGGAGCGAACGAGAATCTCATAACACCGAATTGACACTGGTACCCATCCACCGATCAAATAGCATCCCCGAAGCTCTCTTATTTCAAAGCAATAAAGACGCATTTTCTAGACCTTGTCCTGAGAATTGCAAGCACTGAAAAGGGTAGAAGAAAAGTTTCAAGTTACTGCATTTACTATCCGATAAGTAACTTCGGTCCCTTCAACATCTAACAACGATCTTTGGAGCATCAAACATCCGCAAAAACCAAATATGAGACAAACAACTGAAACCCATTATAGACCTCATGGAGACCTGCAATGAGAAAGCAACGTGGCAAGATGTAGCACATTACAGTCCTGGTGTAAAGAAATAATTGACCATGTGGAATTCTCTATACCTCAAGAACGGATTACTTTTCCGGAAATGGGAATCCAACGATGAAAAAATTTCAGGAAGCGAATGATGTCACGTTTCTGAGTCTTCAGAGTCTTAGAGAAAGTTCATAGCAGTTCAACAGAAGGTCACTTTGGGATCATGAAGATTCTCTATAAGGTTCGAGAACGATTCTTCTGAGTCAAATCGAGGTTCAACGTAGAGAATGGTGCAAATCCTGTGATGCATCTGCCTCCTACAAGGGACTGAAGGTTCAAACTTGCGGGAATCTCCATAAGTACAATGTGGAAGCACCGTTTGAGAGAATCGTCCTCGATATTTTAGACCCATTGCCTCGCACGACTGATGGCAACATCCTCGTTGTCATGGATTACTTCAGAAAATGGTCTGAGGCATACTCGATTCCTGATCAAGAAGCGACCACCGAAGCAGAAGTCCTGTTACAGAACTGGATCTCCCTGTTCGGAGTACCCCTTCTCATCCATTCCAATCAAGGGTCAAATTTCACCTCTGCAATCTTCAGAGGACTTTGTAAGCTGCTAAGCATGGAAAAGACCAGAACAACACCTTTTCATCCACAATCAGATGATATAGTGGAGCGATTCAACTGGACCATCCTAAATCATTTGGCACTTTTTGCATCCCGAAACCTATAAGATTGGGACTAGAAGTTGGCGTTGTTCATTCTGGCTTACAGGAACGCAACTCACGAGTGTATCGGTTACACTTCATCACAGATCGTGCTCTTACGAGAGTTGCGACCTGCTCACCGGACCAGGTGCTTCTTCTTCATCTGAACAGTATCTGGATGATTTACTGGTGCAGCTATAGATCGTTCATCTGTTTGCCCGAGACATTGATCAACATCGCAACGGAACGCATGAAGATACGATAAAACATCTATGAAACACTCGAATTTTCATCGAAAGCTCCAAAGTGGGGCTTTGAAATCCTAAACGTCTTGAAAGCATTCTATAGAAGCTTCAAATTTGCTGTGATGGATTTTATTCTGTGATAAAACAGATAAACGACGTCGTGGTCAGAATTCAACGAAATCCGTCAAGTCAACCCTAAGTTGTTCACTACGATCATTTGGCACCTAATTACGGTGCTATTTAACTTTCTCTTCTCTTGACGAGGGCATCTCGGGACCTACTGTCTTTAAGAAATGGGCAAAGTTATGAATTTTGTGTAAATCTTTATGTAAATATTGTAAATATTTTAATTGTATAAAATAAGTTGTTATGGAATCGCGCGTCAATGAAAAAGACCGTTCTAAAGGGATTTCCAACAGAAGATCCCCATATTTAACTAACTTAGCAATGTAAGTGTGTTGGTGACATAATGAGGTCGCTAATGGATTTTACTATACGTTAAAATGTGCAGTGGAAGCTAAGAAATAAAGATTTGTTCCTACGGAACGTTGGAGAAATTTCCACTCTCGTCTGGAGCGTTCACGCTGTTTTTGCGTTTGCCGTGCCCACTTTAGTGGGACTCTATTGAAGGTGCGTTGGGAGGAGGAGAATTCGATTCAGTTCAAAAAACGAGCTGGATATTTGGCTTAGCTTGAGAGAGCGACTTTTCTTTTTCGTGTGCGCTCTAGAGCTTTGCTATTACCCGTAATTGGCGAATAGAATAGCATTAATTTGCTGTATATTTGTAGTTTGTGTTGTGTGTATTTATTCCACATTTCATAGACAATAAAGTCTGCATCTTCGCGTTGTTCTTGTAAGAATTTTCGTAACAATATATGTTATGTGTGTGTAATGATATCTTAAAATTTAATTTAATACTAATTAATTTCTTAATTTTTAGCTTAATTCATTTAAAGTCATTCTAAAATATTCTCATATTTAATGATCCTATTCAACTTTTTCTATTTAATTAAATTTAACTGAAGCTTTGTAAAATACTGTGTCATCAGTTCCACTAGCCGAGTAAAGGGCTAGAACAGTTCATGTAAACATATTTTTCTAAAGGAATCTGCATTTCTTGTCTAGGTCAACACATGTGAGAATTCCTGTCAGTATTTGACCTGTGCCAGATTTATACGACTCTTGTGGTATATAAGATCAGGGATAAAGGAATTCATTCATTTTTCATGCCTTTTTTTTTATCATTTTTTTGTTCAAATTTTTTGTACATTATGCACTATTGGGATGCAATAAAATGATCTTAAAAATCCAATCTGTCATCTCCTTGATTTTGGCCACTACTCTGTCTTCTGTTTCAAACACAAAATTATTATGTGTTACATTATACATATATATAACATAAATTTATGCTCAAAACCTGATTAATTTTTCTGCTTCTTTTCTAATATAAATGCATTTAAAAATTAATAGATTAGATAATGAGTCTTAAAAAAAATTAATAGATTTTTTTAATGTTTTATCATGTTATTTTATCCTATATATTACAGATTTCACGCTGCGTAAAAACATACAAAGGCATAGCTGCTACCCCATCTGCTGTAGGTGCAAGAATATTACCAGCTGCATGTGATGATGTATTATGCATTCATACATTGTGGTCATCCCAAGATTTTGTAGAATTTGAAAAAAATAAATTTTCTCGAGATTTTGTGATTGATAAGGGAAGTTTCAAGGTTTTATCAAGTGGTATTCCTAGTGATTTGGGCTCTATGTAAGTAAACAATATATATAGAGAGAAAGAGAGTGAAATTTTTAGACATACACATAAAAAATTAAAGATAATCATAAATTCATTAATTGTTTGCATATATTTTCTGTATAAAAACATGAATAAGCATGTTTTTCTGATTGATGCTGTTCAAATATAAATTTACCTTCAGAATTTTAACATGGTAATTTTATATTCTGGCATGTTATTCATAAATTGCAATGCACATGATGAAACAATTTTTTGAACATCCTAAATACTGACAATTTAAATTTAAGCTGTCAAATTTTTCATGCATTTACTTCTTGATAGTAAATATTCACTAAGAAAAGAATGATTATCCACAATAACTTTAGGTATTTTATTACATAAAAAAACACTTTTATGCCATATAATTTTTTTTTAAATATCTAAGTACTAATTTTTTTTTCTTCTTTTTTTTTGTAATCAATAATTTTGTAAATTTTTTATATTGCTTTATTTATTTTTGCTTTTGAATGGATTTATATTCACTTGAATCTTGATATTTATATATATATGTATATATTTCTGTATTAATATATTGCTACTATATAACTAAGACTAATTTGTATAGAAAAATTAAGAATAAATTAATCAAACTAAAATGTTATTATTCTGTGTTATTCCATATTAGAGGTTAAAATTTGAATTTCAACAAATTATAAATATTTTCTATCTTACAATTGTTTTTATTGTGTTTCTTGATCATCTATAAGAAAATTATTTATTTGATTTTTAAAAATTGATTATAATATCTTGTGCAACATGCAATTTTTCCTGTATTATGTTGTAAAATTAGGTTTTGGTTTGATTGATATATAATATATATATTTTTTTGTAGTCTTTCTCGTACATTCAGCAAATCAGTAAAAAAACAAGCCATCTTCACGGAAAAGAAATCACCAGAAAAGAAGACATTCATAGAGGTTTCATAATAATTTTTTTATTAAACTTTTAACTATACAAATTTAGCCATTGTATTTTAGTAGCTGCTTTAAATGTATTACTTCCAGTTAGTTTAGGGGAGGGGGGTTAATATTTTTACTAATAATAAAGAGTTAAAAAAATGTACTTAAATAAAAAATTTTAAAAATTTCTTTTATTTAAAATTATGTGAAATTTTGATGTCTTGTCATTATAACTTCAAAAATATTGCAGCACAGAAATGTTTTTTACTTCATTTTAAACATCCTATTTTTAAAGATACTAGTAATATTTTAAAGCAACTGATAAACATGCATATTTTTTGTTTAAATTTCTACATACATTATATTGTTGCTCTGAAATCAAATTATTGTTCCATCAAATATTAAATTGTTTGGGGGGAGGGACTCCATTGTGACGAGCTAAAGAAGAAGGATATTTTTTATTATCTAGTGAATTTGAGCGTTTTGTTTTACAAATAAAGTAATGATGTTATAATATCATAAAAGAAAGTGATTAAATTGGGCATTTATGTTTTTAATAAAGTTATTTTGTCGTAAGACCAGCCTCTATTAGAAAAATTCAGGCACTCATTGAACAGAGCATATGTGCGGAAATTGAAATAACATAGCTTAAATATCTGATAATTTGATCATATCATAGAAATGAAAAAATATAAAAATGATTAAACTGGAATTGAATATATATTTTTGGCAAATCAGCTGATCCCCAAATTGACTAATTCAAGTCAATTTCTAATTCCAAATTGACTAATAGTCTATCAGAACTATGAAAAACAGTCAGTTGGATGGAAAAATAATTCTTATATATGTTCTTTTTCATTAGTGTCATAAATATTTGCAAACATAAACAGATATGTAAAAAAAAATTTCCTCTTCAGTATGGAAATTATTTCAATTTCGTTCTAATATTGTAACTATGAATTGATTTCCCATTAACTGTATTAATTTTTTAAAAAACATCTTTTGTTTATGGAGACAATTCTTATTGCTTAATATGCTTTATTGACTTTATAGTTGCATATATTTTAACAGAACAAATTCCTTAGGTTAATTGATCAAGTGATCAGATCATTTTAAATATTTTAATGGTGACCCATGTTTCATTTTCATCATGCACCCTATTTTAACTCGAGATCTTCAAAATGCAAGTCTTCATAGATGAACATTCTCATTCCTATCTTATTGAATTTTCAAAATCCTTTATTTTAAATAATTTTAATGTCTCATTCCCCAACAATGCTCACTTTTATGAACTCATATATCATATTTTAACGAACTGAACATTATGCTGAATTTTTTTATTATTGACATTAATTGTATATTTTCATTTAAACTATATGTTTAGTGCTATAGTATTTGTCCCCTTTTTCACTATGAATTTCAAGATACAACCAACCAACATCATATCATTAGCAGAGAGGTTCTCTCACCTTTCAGGTTCCACATAAGACATTTAATATTGTTCAATCTTTGATTTACATATTAATTCAATAGCTTATATAATTTGCAACACCTTTTATCTTGTTATAGCAGCTATAAGTAAGCAGTCAAACAAACTTTTTCTGAATGTTTAAAATTTTTGAAAATATTTAGTTTAGAGTTCAATTAGTTATTCAAGTATCATTTCTATACTCGAGTTTCTCTATTGAAAATATATTTCCAGAAATTTTCTCTACTCCAGATTTTTAATTATTTTTTAAATCTAAATTTACATTAGTTTATGTTATTTGTTTGTATTGTTTATCATATATATATATATATATATGATAAACAATACA
>JAOUZG010037308.1:85230-121385 GCA_026289955.1 Argiope argentata
TATATATATATGTATGTATATATATATGTATGTATATATATATGTATGTATATAGACTAAATTTCATGTAAATCTCTAAATTATTCAATTTATAATTTATAACATGTTTGAATTCATTTTCAATTTGGAATGGAAAATTGCCATGTATCATATCATATTTATTTGGTAGCAATCATGTTATTTCATTACTAAATTGCTTACAATCAGTATTACTTTAACACAAATAGTTTTAATTATTAAATAATTTTTAAAAAATAGGTTTTTGCCTATGTTAGTAAAATACATTTTTATAAAAACACCTGAATCTTGGTAATATGCAATAAAATCATTCTTTGGAATTCTGTCTGTTATTTTTATAGCATTTAATGCTTTTAACTTGAATATTATAATCATGATCTTTCTTTATTACCAATCTTTATGCAGAGAAATTTTTTTTAAATATTTGTTTTATATTCTTGGAGAATTATTTTTTCGTTCAATTCAAGTTTTAAGCTTTCAATGCAATGTGTGAAATTTATGTGCTTGATAAATTAATTCTAGATTTGGAATGGATCTAAGAAAGAAGCTTCATTTGATATGACAGAACGTAAAGAACATGGAAATATTACTGAGAATGGTTGGTTATGATTTCAATTATTTATCTTTTAAATGTTATGTAATGTCGTATATACTTAATATCACATTTTCAATTAAAACATGTGCATATTCTGTATTGTGCTAATGCATAGAAAAAATGCACTTGGATATTTTTCTTATTCTATTTTATGCTGATTCAGTTTATATGGTTTGTAATATTTTAATTAAAAATTAGGTACTTACGCATTAAGCCATCAATCTTTATTGCCGAATTTGAAGGTGTCGCCAATGAGTTGCTAAACTACCAATAATGGCAAACAACTGTCATTATTTAAAAGATTGTGCTAACCTTAACTATTGTCTACCATTTTGTTGGTTACGCAGATCATTAAGCGCTTTTACTGCTCTGATTAATTGACTCATTAAAATTGTTAAATTTTGGGATTTGCCAGCCAACGAAAAAGATGCAGTGACATATTTTCAAAATTATGGAATTATTCTATCTAAAAATATGCATTTGAATGGACATGAGATGAGTTTATACGTGAAAATGGACAAACAATGGCAGTGTAAAGTATCAGACTTCTGGCCACCTAAGTAAATTAATTGGCTCAAGGTGGTTGGCGATCATTGGCACATCAACAGTCTAATATGTAGATACCATAAATAGTTAATCTATATATTTTTTGTATCAATTTATTTATGCTGGAATTTTGTATGTAGCATTTTTTATAAAAAATGCCCAGAAGATTGACTATGATGCTATTAAATCTCTTGCCTTCTAATATTTTTGAACTTTATAGTAGAGACTCAAGAAAGGTAGCAAAGCCATAATAGTTTTAACTGGAAAGCACCATATAAAGGCCTGCTACATTATACCCTTTCATATGTAAAATCCTTCATATAGCTTAAAAATTTAAACCTTTAATTAAAAATTGATATTTATTGAAGCATTCTTCATTTGTATCTGTCTAGGATGAAATACATAAATTTTGATCATAAATATCTTATAAAATTATTCAGTATATGTTAGAACTTAATGTGTTTCCTAATACTTCATTTGTTTTTCACAAATCATGTTTTATGTGCATATTGCAAACTAATTTAGAAAAGTTTTCAAGAAGATTCGAATTTTTTGTCATCTAATTGTAAAACATCATAGCATGATAATATTTCAATCTATTTATCTTTTATTTTTAATTATAAAGCAGTGATAGTGCACATTAAAAATGTATTTAATGCTATCACAGTGTTAAAGAGTGTAAAATTGGTACCTGAATTGTTGAAAGTATTATTTTAAAATAAATACAAATGTTTTTAAAGGTTTATTAAAGTCAGGAAAAATTGTATAGATGTAAAATTGATGCTACTAAGAAACTTACTTTGTAAAATTAAAATTGTGTATATTGCTATGAAAAATTCTCAAAGAATCTGCAAAATTCAGCAACAATCAACGAGTCTAGTATTGTATACATATTTGGAGACAGTCCAACGAGTTCAGAACAAAGAAAGACATTTATTCAAGACAAAGACATGCACGCTGAAATAGAAAAATACAGCTGAACAAGGAACACAAGAACAGTGCTAACAATAAGCAAAAGCTTGCAAACAGAAAATTGATAGCAAACAACTATAATTGCACAAAGTACTGAAATAAAATTCCACATGAAGAAAATTCACTGTCCTACTCATTTCAGCTGAACACCCCTGCCAACTCACTAAGAATTGAACTGTATGACTGGCTACTCATCACATGTCTTAATGCTGCCTCAATATTTGTCTTCAAGATCCAGCATACAGCCCAATAGTCAACTCTACTGATCGACTTAAATCGGTTTCTGACTTTTTAAAAATTTCCTAACTGAACACTGAAGCCAGATCAACAAAGAACAAAGATCATTGTAATTTGCATTCTTATATTTCTATCAGCAACATTCCTGTTGATTTAAGAAACTTCCATTTTGTTACCAAATTCATTGCCAAGCATGGATATTCTTAATCTGTCATCCATTAAGTAAACAATTATGTTTCAAAATTTTTAAGAAAAAAGTTTTAACGTTTTGAGTTTTTTTTTATTAAAAAAAATTCTGCCTGCTAAAATCAATCATTCTGAAATTGATTATATTTTATTTGGTGTGTTTTGAACAGTTATGTATATCATGCAAGTTAAAATCAAGAAATCGATAACCAGCTTGTAAATATTATGGTGTTATAAAAAATTAGGTTAAGATAAAATTCCTATATAAAATTAATGGCTAAAAACCAAATAAAATATTATTATTTAGATAATTTAAATCTTCTTGAAGGTAAAATTAAAAACTGAATTGCATATTGAATTTGAGAAATTTTTATTGAATAATTCTTTGAGATATTGCTGAAATTATGTATATAAAAAAAATCATATTGTGCTTATAATACTTCAAAGCCTAATGTCTCTGTTTTTTTAGTTATATTTTTTAAATTTAGTTTCAGCTTTAAAAAAATTTGTATTAATCAAAATTTTATGACTTTCATTTCAATTTAAAGTTCAAATTTTAAGGAAGTTGCAGAAAAAGACTTAGATGGTATAATAAACAAAACAGCATAATATTTCTATAATAATGTAAGTTATATAGATATCAAAATTAGAAACTTGAAAATATTTTGCTGAAGACCAAATTACACAAAATATTTAATTGAAAAAACTGAATAAAATATTTAATTTAAAGTTTTAGCAAACATTAATGCTGATGAACCAATTGGTACCAAAGACATCTAGTTGTAGCTAAAACCATATCTCTAATCAGTATTTAAGCTTGCTTATGTTTTATTTGTGATAAGCTCTCTTTTTTAATTGATTCATGTTATTTATTAGACCCTTTCAAGTGCTTTGAATGGAGCTCAGATGAAAAATATTTATTGTATGCTGCAGAAGAAAAACAACCAAAAAGTTCATCTTATTTTAAAGATGTATCTCAAGCTAAAGAGGAAACTGATTGTACAATAAAGGTAGATTAATATATATGTTATTTTATCGGTAAATTACTTTATTCCAATATATCTAAATACATATATGCAAATTTTTTAATTATCATTTTTAAATTTAAAATTGTGAACAATTTCAAATTTTTAATTTCTCAGATGTAATAATTTTTATAACTTCAGTTCTGCTGTATGCATTATGGCATTGTTCTCTAATATATAAATATGAATAAATTTCAAATATACCTCTATGTTATATGTATTCTGTATATGGAAAATTTTAAAATAAATCCATCTTTAACTTTGGTTTATTTCTTTAAATTAAAACATTTAGCTGTTCAGATAAACTATGATTGAAAAAAATATATAGTTATCTGCAGCAAAGGCATAAATTTGTGAAAGAACAGTGAAGTATAAAATAAATATTCTAGGCTTATCTAACCTACTTAATTATAGACTGAAATTTTCTCTTAAATAAGAAAAATTATTTATATTTAAAGAAATTGTTTTATTCTTTGGTTTCTAATATAATTTTAAAAAACCCAAATATAATTAAAAAATTACTATTTTTTTATAAGGAAGTAAATGACAATTTATATTTAATCAAAATAGGCAGAAGATTTTTATTTAAATTTTTTGTTGTAATCATTTATTAATAAATCTTACATTTTATTAGTTAAAATAGTATATGATTATAAATATTTGCTTTGTATCATGATGAAATAATTTATATTTAAATTGAATGAATCAGTTAAACCTCTTTTTGAAAGATTCAGCTTTGAGGACTAATGTTCAGCAACTAGGAAGCTATAATTATTTTAATTGGTTATGTAACTGTCCTAAAATAATATTTCAAGGAAATGCTAATGTATAAAAGTGTCTGCTCTAATCATAATCCACTGATTTCTAAACCATTAAGGATAGGCATATATTTCCAGCTAGAAGATGCTCTATATGATGTAAAGAATTATGTTTCAATAAAATATTCTAGAAACATTTAAAAATTTTAACAAAAGAAGATTCTAGTAATCAACAATTAAAACTGATTAAAGGAGTTCAGTTTTAATTTTGACTGCTGAATTCTTCAGTTGTTGTCTCAAGGAAATACTTTGCAGTAATTAGTAATTCTCCCTTAAACCACTATGAAAGGGTCTAAAATAATAATATTCAAAGCTTTACAATTTGGTCAGTTATAATCTCAAAAGTGTGAACATTTTTTGTTATTGTTTTGTTTAAAATGTTAAAATATCAAGAATATTTTATTTAATATGACTAATACAGTTGAGGATAGAGATGATGATAATATAAGAGTATAAATTTAGACTTTCTAAATTTATTATAAATATGTTTACAGCATATTATTTTTTATTAACATTTTTTAAATCAACATTAACTGATTCTTGTTTTCATTTTACTCTTTTTATTAACAGGGGGAAGAATATCTCTATAGGGAAGAATGGGGAGAAGCATGTGTTGGCAGTCATCATACAGTCTTATGTATACTTGAAATTGAGACAGGATTAGTTCAAGTTTTGCCTACTATTAAAATAGGATCAGACATTTCATTTGGTCAGGTATTGCATATTTAAAATTTGTATTGTGATAACTTTAGGGGAAAGATCTACCCAATTAATTTTTCAGTTTGAAAAAATTGGGATTTATCTTTTTTTATTTACTTTATTTTATTTAAAAATCTTTTAACTTTATATTCTTATAAGAACAGTTTTTTTATTTGTTCATTTTCCTTTTATCTTATTCAGTAAAAGTTATGCATAAATAGTTTTCATTATTATTACTTTAATTTTAAATAATTTTGTAATTATACATATTTTTGTTCAAATTTATTTACTTTTGTATTTTTTGGGTTGCATAATTTCTTATTACATGTATATATTATTTACGAGTAGAATGTATATAAAGTGATGCTATTTATTTCTTCCAAATAATTCAGTTTATTTTAATGAATTTGGAACTATAAACTTTTTTTTATTAACAACTTTTAATAATTTGTAATCTAATTTTATTTTAGGCCAGATGGGGTCCAAATGACGAAACTATAATTTTCATTGGATGGAAAGAGCTCCCTTATAGATTAGGTGTTTGGGCTTGTAGGAATAGGAGGTGTTTTTATTATTATTATTTATTGAATTTAGAGTTTTGCTTTATATATAAAATTAAGAAGATGCTGAATTTTTTCTTCAGATCATACAACATTTTTGTAGCATTGATTTGAAAAATTGTACTTCAATAAATGAATTAGAAATTAAGTGCAATTTAGTTTTTTCTGCATTATTGTAACATTCATATGAAATAGTATATCTTTCCAAATAGCTGTAAAGAATAAATTTTAATAACTCTTGGATGAAAGAAAGTTTAAATTTGATACACACAACTAATGGTTTCTAACTTAAATGTATGCATATATATTTTTTGTTGTTAATGTGATGAAAATTTTCAAATATTATCTAAAAAATTTCAGTTATTAACTGTAGCAGTTTCAATTATCCAATTTAACATATGATTTAAAAATTAAAATTACTAATTTATCCATCTTTCCTGATTTTAAGTTTATTTTTATTAAATGATTAAACCAAATTTTTTATTATTTACATTCTGGTATATGTATATATTCTGCATAAATTAAATGCTTCTTCTTAATATTATATATTTTTAAACTTTGTTAAATAAAAAATAAAGAAATGCTATCTTTTTTTCTGTATCATTTATTTATTTTTTTTTATAAAAATCATAATTCTTTTTTTTTTTCAATTTTATTATTTCTCTACTTTATTTGTTAAAACAAGCATGAAGTGCTTAGGTGTAAATCTCTTGTATTTTTGTTTTTAAATTTAATCCCTGCTTGGACTGATTTTTAATAAAATATTTTACTCTAATATGGATGAGAAAAATTAAGTTAAATTAGTAATTGTAGCTGCAAAATCTTTGTTTTCGATAATTGTTCCTATAAAAACCAACATTGTTTGCATCTGATTTGTTTTATTTTTATACTAATAAGGTTTAAAGTTTAATACTATGAGCAATTCATTTTGTTTTAACTTTATTGTGGAAGATGAATAACTATATATGTTCAGCTTAAACATCTATCTACAGAGAAATCTATTGTTTGTGACATGATTCCTTTATTTTATATATAGGAGTGCTCTGTATGCTATTGATTTGAAAAGTAAAGATATAGGTAAGTAAAAGAAGCATAAAATACTATTCTGTTTTGCAAATTTTTCTATGAATATATTTTGAATACAATACTTTTAATTTATATGTTTTTGAGACCTCTTCCCCCCCCTCCCCATCTTAACTTCAGTGTTAGCTTAAATGTTTAGATCTTACTCATTTAAAACATTAGTCTTATGACGATATACATTTGGCAGTTTATTAAAAAATATTTGTAAACATCTGCTTACTAAATTTCTAAAATGTATAATGTGTATTGCTTCTTGAACTTAAATATTAATTTTAGATTGCTTACTTCTGTAAAAAAAGGAATCAGAACATTTCTTCCTTTTTTTCCCTAAATTAATTGAAATTGCATGATATTTTGATATCTTGCTTATTAATGCTTTAAGCAGTTAGGCATACTTTTCAAACTGTTGTTAAATATCAGTAGCATTTGAATAATTTGCCCTTAATCTGCTTATATGTCACTTATTTTTCTTTTATGTTATTGTAAAATATTTATTAAAATCAATTCAAGGAAAAAGAAAAAGAAACTGGGCATAATTTGAATTAAAAATAAAAATCGGCAAACAAAAATATGTATCTTTCCATCACAAGAAAATGAGTTTCTACAAAATAACTTTTTTTCTTACTCTTAAGCTTAGAAGTTATTGTATGAGAGAAAATTATGCTACTAGGATAATAATATGGATTTCCTATCATTAGAAAATAATTTTAATAAAAATTATGTATATTTTTGATCATGATATTAATATTTGTCATTTAAAAAAACAATCTAATTGCAGATACAGTTTCAATATACATTCAAATTCTATATTTTTTGAGATGAAAAACTCAAAATTCATAACTTTTTATATATTATTAATGGCAAACGAAATGATGCAGAAAAAAAGAGAAATTGTTTACTATACTTTGGAAACTAAAATTGAAGTATATTTGTAATAAAAGATAAAATTTAAATGAATGAAAGATTAATATTTTAGTGCAAAATAACCATTTAATAAAATCCTATGTGGAGTTGTCTGATAATTTAGATGCCCTCATTCATTGTTAAAAACATCCTTGTAATAATACTTTTGGAGTGGATATTTTTATTTTTATTGGGCAATTTCCCCGATTTTATTGTTTTCTTTATTCCAAATAAATGAATTTCACAACTTCTAACATTTAAAAATGATAGCAGTATTTCTTTATACTATTAAAAAGATGCCAAACAATACCTAATTAAACAATGAATTACTACTATGGGGAGGGGAGGGGATCAATTCATTATTATTCATTTATTTGCATAATGCATTTCATTTTTATTTGTTACTTGATCTTTTCTATTGATATTAAGGAAGAATATTAAGAGATTATTAATTTTCTATCCTTTTTCATTTGTAGAATGCTTAACTCTTGATGATAATATATGCGTTCGATCACCTCGCTTTAGTCCCAATTTAGACAGTTTCATTTATCTAGAGAATTCAGGTGGTGGACCTCACTTCAAAGGTGCTAAATTAAGAAAGGTATGCATGCAGTACAAAATATACATGCTAAAATGCTAAGTTAGTTGTTCAATTGATTTGAAAGTTATGAAAAATACAATACATGCATATTACTGTAGGTTTTTCTATTTGCATTTTTTATTTTTAATATTAGATTCTATATTTTCTTTTTTAAATATCTTTAATATTCGTTCTTGTTCACTAAGTTAAAACTTTTTACACTTTTATAGTATGACTGGAAAACTAAGAAAAATTCCACTGTTGTTGATCTTGTTGATAATGCTTCTGGTAAGAGCTTACAGATATTATTTAAAAAAATATAATATTATATATGAATTTGTTTCATTCTTAAAAAGATTGAAACAAAATAATCTAAATTTTTAAATCGTATTAAATTAATGGATTTTATATTTCTGTGACTGAATCAATAAAACTTTGTCATGTGATAATTTTGATAGTGTATCTTGATTTTATTAATCAAAATCTAAAATATGACATTTAAAAAAATTCAGGTCAATCTAGCTATGAGTGAATTTTGATTTAAAGTTTGTTATACTAAGAATTTAGTCTAAAACATTTTATTTTTCATAATTGAAGTGGCTAGAATATAAATGTTCATAAATTTAAATTTAAATGTTTTTAACAGTTCAAGAGTTTTATAATTTACTGTGACTATTGAAAAACATAATTAATTCAGTGTCATATTTATTGCATTTGAATTTTGAAGAATATTGTGAATATCAAATGATGGATTGATAGAGAAATGCATTAGTGTGACAGTTGTTTCTTTGGTCTCTTTTTCTATTACATGACGAAAAATAATATTTACTTTTATGTTTGTTTATATCTATTTTATAAAACTAAACAGTTAATAAATAGTTTCCACTATCTATAAACAAAAATGACTTTAGGAAATTTAATGTTTAAAGTAATTCAAAATAAAATTGCATGCATTCTATCTATTTTGTTTTATTTTATATTAATTATTTGAAGCAGTAAAATAATTAAATTTATTCTTCCTTTCCAATTTATATAAATATTAATTATTTGTCAATTTATAGTTATATAAATTTATTTATTTATTTATTATTTTGTTTATTTTAACATATTTTAAACACAGATGTAAAAAAAATGATTGTTAAATTTTATTTTTATAAATATTTTGTTTATTAGGAGATGAATTCCCTGGAATTTATGTGGATTATTTACCATCACGATGTTGGTCAGAAGATGGGAAATATGTATATTTTTCAACCATATGGCGTAGTCAAGTGGTAATAAATACATTTCCTAAATATGAAATTGCATTAATTTAATCATTATATAATAGAAAATACAGATTTCAATTGTTTCAAAAATTGTAAACCAATTTGTTTTACAATTTGTCCAGAAATTGTAAAACAAATTGGTTTGTTATTTAAATAATAAACTAACTTTATAATAATTTTGAATCTCCCTGTATTAATGTTAAAATTCTCAGATAAACTGTACGAGTTTAATTTTCTTTCAATAATGCAATTTCAATTACGTTTCAGTGTAGCTTTAAATATGTTGTAATATTTATAAATAAACATAATGATAAAAGTAATAGGTGCATAAAACGTAAATTCTAATTCAAATTTTAAAAAAAATTGAACATTATTTTATTTGTTTTAAATAATGTTTATAAATAATATTTATAATAATTTTCCAGGCTATTGTTTGTGTTGATGTTGAAAACAGACAGCTTCAAAAAGTACATACTGGTATGTTGTATTTATTGTTTTTTAAATTTGTTGAAAGATATCATTCCTTCAGTTATCTAAATAATTCAACAATAAATGTGAAATATAAAGTTCTCCCCCATGATTGTGTTATGGTTTAAGATGTTTTAAGGTGCAATTGAAAGATTTAAAAAAATAACCTGTGTGTTTAAACTTAAATTGTTTCCTTCATATAAAAAAATAAGCTTTGAAAAAAGTTATTTATAAAAATACTTTTACATTCAAAAAACATTATTGTAAAAAATTATAGATTCTTTTTCTTAA
This sequence comes from Argiope argentata, assembly GCA_026289955.1. Lineage (NCBI taxonomy): Eukaryota > Metazoa > Arthropoda > Arachnida > Araneae > Araneidae > Argiope > Argiope argentata. The sequence continues at coordinate 95,480 of JAOUZG010037308.1, forward strand.
TTTTCTAATTTTTTTTTCTCTACGGATAAAACTATATTATTAATATTTTTTAATCTGTTTTCATAATTTCTCTCATTTCCATGTTGAATATTCAAAATTATTTTGTAATTTTGTTGATTTTGCTTTATTTATTTCTTTGTTTATTCATTGAAATTTTTTATTTCCTTTTTTATATGTTATTTTGTGACTGAATTTATAGTTTAGTCATATAATATAACAAATATTACTCTTTTTCAGATAAGCGATTTGGTTCTTCTGTTGTTTTAGATCTTCAATGTAATATGATTGTGGCTGAATTTTCAGCTCCAAATATTAATCCATGCTTAGTAAGTTAAAAATTTATTCCAGTTTTTGTGTTGTAAATTTAGTCTTTATTTTCCAAATTTATATATTATATGTTTTTAAGTGACTCTATTTGAAAAAAAGATTACACTTTATCTTTTCATAAATTTCATTAATTTATGTGACTTGAAAATAATGTAACTGAAGTTCTATATCTGTAACACTAATAAAAATTGTATGGATGATGTATCAAACAAACTATCAGAGTTCATTAATTTGACATTAGTTGGGAATACACATCTTGGAGCTATTTTTTCTTTTTTTTTTTAAATTATTCAAATTTTAATTGTTTAAAAGTTTTAATCAAATTTTTATGATTTCAACCATTTTTTACCTATAACTAATAAAAGATTTATCATATAAAAATTACTTTTATTCTTTTTTAATTTAAGGATTTTCTTTTCAATATTTTATTTTTTAATGTTTATCCTAATTTTCGTAATTTGTTTAATTATTGTGTATTTCATCCAAAAACATTGAAGGTAGTACTAGATATTCTCAACAAAAGACATGAGGGAAGGGGAGAATAAACAAAGAGAAAAAAATATTACATTTTCTACTTATTAATGTATAAAATAATTTTTTAATGAGCGTTTTTTTAAATCTGTCCACGTTTGAATCTTGTTTTATTCTTTCTCAAAATTGATATCTCATTATGTCTGAAAATTTGATTTGAAAATCATTTTGCCATATAAAGCTTCCATTTCAAATTATTAGCAGTGTTCAGCAACAAGTGCTGCTATAAACTATGTTTGAATTTTATGATATTAAAAGGTTGAATCAACTTATCATCAAAAGCAACCTTTTAGTGATACAGATAAATATTTGATTGTATAAAATTAACTTTTTCATACATTTATGATCGAGTAGTTTTAGATATTTTTAACACAATTATAACCATTTGTGGTGTTCTGTGTAATAGTAATGTGTTAATATTAATATATCATAAATATGATTCTTTTTTTTTGCATTATTAATGCTTAGTTTTTAAAGTTTTTATTATTATTACTATTTTATTTTATCATTATTCCTACTTTTCTTCTTATGTCAATTTTTTTCTTTAAAACAAATATTTGGTATCCCATTGTATATGGCTTCAATTTTTGATATTTCATTTGCAATTTCAGATATTTGTGATTCTTGTTGAACCAATGACTTTAAATATAGCTTCATTATATGTTTTGATTTAAAGTTCTATGTATTTTTTCTAATGATTTAAAAGCAGAAAAATGTCTGTTATATTTTATGACATTAAAAGATTCATATGAAAAAAATATTCTAGAAATTGGTGTGTTTTGGAATTAAGTTATTTGCTTTTGTTTTTATTCTATTTTGACTTTCTGAATTTTTGAAATAATGTTTTGCACAATGACTATAATCAATGGCATATAACAAGAAAAAAGAAGCAAACCAAGGTACAATTCTTGGAGGGCAGCATGAGGAAAGGATATATAATTTAAGTTAAATATAATAAAACAGAAACAAAGAAAAATTTATTATAATTTAATTATAACTTTGAATATTTTTATTCTATTTTTTGATACTTTTTGTTTGTGTACAGCTTTTTACATTATTATTCTTTAATGTTATTTGAAATACTTTTTCTAAATAAATAATGGTTTGTGATTTCCAAAACATTTTTGTATTAATTTTTAAGAAGCAAATTCATTTTTTCTGCATGATTTTTATTCATTATCTCTGTAATCATGACTTTTAAATAAACATGATATACTTTTTTTCCCCTGTTCAGGTTATTGGTCAAATTGATGCAAAAAATAGAGCAACAATAGAATGGAAATATTTGGATTCTAATGCTCCAGTTATTCATTCTGATATCAACTGGGATATCAAAAGACTGATTCCTGCTGTTCCTAATAAGAAATATTGTATGTTACTATAATTAATGCTTTTTTTTGCATTTGATTAATTTTACATTAAATGCAGTAATTTCCCTTTCCTTTCCTTTATTAATATAATTTGCAATTACCATGTCAGTTAAAATATTTGTCATGCTTTGACATTAATCTCTCTTAGAAATTATTGAGAGAATTTGCTCAATTAATATTGAGACATGCTCTCTCATAAATATTCTATGCAATAATTTAGTTATGTTTGACTGAAATGATGTAATAAAAAACAATTTAAATTCTGATTTGAAAGTATATCATTATACTTAGTAATGTTACTCATCTTAAAATCAGAATAAAATTGATGTGTTTATTTGATTGATTGATGTTAAATATATGCCAAAATTTTTAAAAAGGTTTTTTTTAATCTTAGCTAATCTTGATTATGAAATTATTGTCATCTCACCTACAAAAACGCAAGAAAAGTGCCCTTTAATAATTATGCCACATGGTGAGTCACATTTTTATCACTATTTAGACCTAAGAAAAATATTACAAAGTTAGTTTTACAAATAGCTATAAGTGCTTGATGTTTTATATTCAATTATAATTATGTTTTTTAAAGACTTATTCTTTCAATATTAGGTGGACCACATAGCTGCTTTCCAGCTGGATTTCTGTCTAGACGTATTGGTTTTGTAAAATTAGGATATATCTTGTGTATAGGTAAATTTAGCTATTAAAGTATATTATATGCATGATACTTTGTCAACTGAATATTTTTTTATGTAAAATCAGTGTCATATTTATAGTGAGTATGCTAATTAATTTTGCAGAGTTATAAAAATGTGAATTCCTTCTAATTCTGAAGATACCTTTCAGCTATTTGTGATATATACACTATAATTCTGTGAGCTATGATGAGAACTATGCTGGCATTCTTTTTATATTTGCACATCATCTAATATTTAAATTTTCAAGTCACTGTGGCAGAATATTTGTATCCAACATAAAAAGATCTTTTTTCAAATTGACTTTTGGGCATGTGTTTTTTCTTTTCAAAACTTCAGCACTTTATCATTTTTCCTTCTCGTGTAGTGCATAAAAATGCTGCAATTATTTATAGTTACTGAATTATTTGATTGATTTTAAGATTTAAAAAAAACCCCTACTGATTGAAATTCATTTTAAAATGTTACTGATCACAATCAAATATTGGTTTTGAATATTAAATATTAAAAGCTAATCATTTCTTTAAAGATTAAAATTTTTATATTTCAAAGCATTACATTCATAACTGTCATTTACATTTAGACATTATACCAAGTATTTAATTCTGAAATAAAATATTGCTGCTTTTACATTGCAAAAAACATTAATTTTATATTGTTGAATAATGTATAATCTCTATCTATATGTTTTATAGTTAATTACCGTGGATCCATTGGATTTGGTGAAGATAATGTCAAATCACTTCCTGGAAATATTGGAACCCAAGATGTTGCTGATGTTCAGGTTAGAATTTTTCAATATTAATAATTCTGTTCATGATGTTGGATGTTTAAAATATAACCTTGTTTAAGGAAAATAACTCATATAATATGCTATGATTTTTGGCTTGTTTATGTTATTTTTATCTTAATACTCCTTTGGCTTCATTTGCATGTATAGAAATTATTAAATTGATTGTTTATTGATGTAAATGTGTGATGAGTTGAGATATTGCAGAATTTTTGCATTTAAGAAGACAGCTAATGAAAATTTTCCTTTCATTGTCTTATTTATCATACAAGTCACAACTCAATATTCAATAGTTGTTTAAATTTAATAAGCTATCAAGATTTTGTGTAAATATCCAAAGTTAAAATGTTCACTCTTATTAAATTCATGGTGATTATCGAATCTTTTAACAGTGTAGCATCTAAGATAAGATTATGAATCCTTTAAAATGGGAGAGAGTACAACTTGTATATTTATTTGCCATGTTGTTGTAGTAAAGCAAATTCATTTGAAAATGAGGAAAAAATGCACTTTCAAATTTTACATAAATAATTGCAATTAAAAGTATCCTCATTTTAAATCCATAATAATTATTAAACATTTTTAAAAATGTGTTTAAAAATTTTATTATATAATTCTAATAAAAGTAAATAGTTCTGTATAAATGCTACAAAAATTTCAATAAGATAAATAAATATCCACAATACAAGAAATTAGGACCATTTAACGTCATGTAACACTGTATAAAATGTATCCATTTCTTAAGCTCCTTATTTTAAAAGCATGAATATTTATATTTGATAACTGATATCTATGAGAATGCATCCTTATTTAATATATTTATCTTAAAATTTTTAGCAAGCTGCTATACATGTTAAAAATAATTGTGGCTTCAATATTGGTGATGTTTTCGTTTTTGGTGGATCTCATGGTGGTTTTCTGAGTGCTCATATGTGTGGACAATACCCAGTGAGTCATTATTTTGTAGTCTTGTTTTTCAATTTGTGATCTTACTGTATTGTGCACTTTGAAAAAATATGACTAAAAAATGTTGAATGATTATTAAGAGTGTTGTTTTTTCTCTTGTTATGGCAACCAAATAACATTTTTTAATCAAAAGTTGTAAGTATAAAGTATTGTATTAAAGAATATGATGTAAAATCATATATTTTTCTAGACTAATTTTTATTGGATTTCCTCCCTTGTTAGATTCTTACAAATATTCTTTCGGTATTATTCGATCGATTTTATCTTTACAGTAATGTTAACTCGTTATTTTCTTTTTTTAATATATTTATTATTTTTCTCTCCATATTTTTTTAGTTGATCCTTTTTCAAGATGTACAATTTTCAATTTTAAATATATTATATAGATTTTCTAAAGTTTTATCTTATTTTATTTTAATATTTAGGATTTTATTTTTAGATAGTATGATAAAATATTTCCAGAAATATTAATAAAAAGTTGTGTAAGATATCATTTTGTTGAAATGTACATATATTACTTCATTTAATGCTTCATGATCTTCACTGGAAACATTTCTTAAAACTTTCATTGAATTAAGAATATATTTAGATTTATCTGTAGCATTTTTTATCAGTTTAATTTGCTTCATTATGAAATTTTTTTCCTGAATTTAATTAATTAAAAATATTCTTCAAAGTACCTTGAATTAATTTTCGACTTTGTGTCAAGATACTTTTTCAGTACTGTAGAAGGTTCTTCATTACCTTGCCTTGCATTAGCTACACTATTATTTTAATGGCAAAAATTTTTATCAAAGGCTAGTTATGATTACTAAATAAAAAAGAATTTAAAATTCCTACTGCTTTTCTTATCCGAATAAAATAATTTGTGAGGAAGTATTAAGTCATTTACATCCTACAAATGTAAGCTGAAATGAAAGAATAATTATCAAAAAAAATTAATTGATTTGTGAATAAGCCTGCACACACACACAAAATAAAACAACAACAACGAAATGTGATGAGATTTCTTCTAATGTCTGTGTTGTTTTTCCAGCAATCAATTTAAAAGTCTTTTTAAGCATTAGTACTGCCATTTTTTTAAAAGCATTCTTGCATATAACTTTAAATGTATTATTTCAATATATTTATAAATTATTATGATTTTATGTTATTATTTGAGCATAAAAAATATGTTTTATTTTAGGATTTCTATAAAGCTGCTGTTCTTTTAAATCCTGTCATAGATGTTAGTAGTAAGTATTTTTTATGATACTGTATGTAAAAGTAAGTAATTTTTATAGATATAGAAACTTAAATTTATGTCACCTCCTTGCATATTTTAGAGAATGTAGATAAGTTATTTTTTAGACAATTACCAAGGGCTAATTCTATTCAAATGTAATCCATTTCATTATAATGAGCCCCCACACACACATTCAACTTTCTTTTTATCTGCTTATGTTGATTTGATGCTGAAACACTGTCTTCGAACATTTGCTTGAAAATCTAGTAGCAGACAAAATAAAATTTGGGGTTTGATGGCTATTTAGCAAAATATAATGCAGGCCAAAGTATAATGTGATTATTATTCTTTCTTTTTGATTTAGATATTCTGATTAATTTTTGTTTGTTTGTTTAAATTTATGCTTTTTCACCCCCCAAAAATTGAATCATTTAACATATATTAAAATTTATATGAATTAAAATATTGTTTTCTTTTAAGATAGCATTTAAGCCAAACTTTCCTTTAATTATTGATTGTAATAAATCTTCTAGTCGGCTTGCTAAATTTTTAAACTTAAAGAATAATTGTTTCTGTATGCATTTGGCTTGCATAGATGATCATAAAACAAATTTTTATTCATTTATAAATTGTAATAATTTATAGTAATAAATATTTTAACATACTATGCATTAAAAAATTTTCAAATTAGCATCGTAATCTGCAATGAATATTTGGTAACAAGTAAATTATTTCAGTTACTTTCATTTTAATATCGATATGAAAAATAGATCACTGGATCTAGCTAATTAATTCAATCTTCCTTTCTCTATTATATGTGATTAAATACATTTTACTTTACAAGGAAAATTCTTAATATACTTTTGATATTGCAAATTTCTGTGGCCGCCATCTCATAAATATTCATTCTTTTTAATATTATTTGATTCTTCATTATATATGTATATAAATTAACTGCTAGAATGCAAAACACAGGAATATGGTTTAAATAGGCTGAAATAATCGTTATTATTAGGTTTTCTAAAGCATCATTATGCAATTAAATGTAAACTTATAGTGCCTACCTTCTTTGTGTACATCAGTGTGATAATATCCGCTTTTTTGAATGCCTTGACTTCATAATATTCAAATTTTCTGAATGTTTTATTTTTCTTTATTGTAGATATGATGGGTATAGCTGATATTCCTGATTGGTAAGTCAAATTGAATTAATTATTAATGTAAATTATGAAAATATTTTTAAAAATAATTTGTAATTGTTTTGCAAATTTTTTAAAGTTTTTAATCAAAATTTCTTGACCAATTGTGTAATTTATTTTAAAAATCAATATTTTTAAGCTGAAATCCAATATCTATGACAATCGACTTCATTTTTAAGCTTGAAAAACAAATTTCAAACTTTACTTGCCTTTAAAGTTTCACTGCAAAACCTGAACTTATTTTATAGAAATTTGTTGTTGTCATTTGAACCCCTTCATTGGCCATTTATTTCTTTTTCAAATTTCTTTCAGCTTTTTAAGTTTTATTAATAATTAAAAAATAGCATTTAAGGAGATATATTTTATTTTTCTGAACTCTATGTTCATGCTTATTAAATTTCTGACTAAGAAATATATTTCCTATAGAATCAAGGTTGTGAAGAAAATTAAATTTAATGAGAATTTTTGCCATGAAAAGATCAAAACTATGTTACAATATACAAAGGTATATCATATTCTACACGCATATAGTTCGTCTGCTTTTCTTGTACCTATGTGCAACTTTTCTTACATCATTTGTAGTTGGAAACCCTCTTTGATATTTGATTTCCCATACTGACTAATCACACCTAATCTGAAATTGCACAATTGCTTGCTTGTAAGCTAACAAGACATACTTTATTTTTTGTAGAATATCTGTATATTATTTAATGCTGTGTTAGCTGTACAATAATGTAGATGGGATGAAATCTTCCCAATGCCCTCAAGAGGGTTTAAAATTTTCTGTTGTTCTCCGTTGGAAAACTACTTTGTCATATATGCTTAATATGACTTAAAAATCAAAGAAACTGTACAAAAATTTGTAATTTTTAAAAATATACATTAAGTGATTGAAAGAAAAATATAATTCTTTATATCTTGAGATGATTTTTTTTTCTTATGAAAAGTGCATGAATATCTGTACGTTTAGAAACTAAGACTAGAGTAGATGCCCTGTCTAATTATATTCAAATTTTAGTTTATGTTGTGCTGAAACTATAAATATGTTATTTATTTTACAGGAATTGGGTTGAAGGAGGTTTTGGTGATAATTTCGAATTGTCTACTATTGTGAAGCCTGAACACCTTAAAGCAATGTGGGAAAAATCTCCAATTAGTCACGTTGAAAATGTTAGTATTGAGCATGTCGCAATTTTCTTAAAATTTGAAAGCGACTTGGTATTTGAATTAGAAATCTCTATTTAAAAAGCAATTAAAACTGTCAAATGCCTGTAAAATACACTCATGTCCATAAATTAAGGATAATTCAGAGAAATGCGGAAATCAGACTCTAAAATATATATATATCACCCGTAAAATGACAACACACATCTTCAAAAATCCTATGGAAATTTCAGGAAGCCACCAGATGACATTGATAGTACGTCACAATGATGAGAGCATAAGAGAGTTATATATAAGGAATACAGGCAAAGAAGTAAAATTTTTCGCTAGTTCTTTATGAGCCTTTCAAGGCAACTGGAAATACCTGAGTGACTTGGAATCATCCAGAACCAGAGTGCCAAGGAGAACCAATATTTGGCAATTACTGCCAAAAGATACAGATGGAGCACAGCATCAGATCTGTCATGTCAGCTTTCTTAAGCCACTAGTGCAACAGTTTCAAGGCAGTCCATGTGCTGACACTTAGGGCAGATTGGTCTATATGCCTGTTGACAATGTTAGATATGTTCCACTTACTGCAACTTACTGTGATCTGTGGTTAGCCAAGAGTAGCGAACATGCATTGTGGACACTCTAACAGTAGGCTTATATGATGTTTTACGAGTCCAGGTTTAGCTTGCAGTCTGATTCTCGCCATATGTAAAATGCCAGGTACCCATGTTCAGCAAGAGAACATCATTGAATGGCACTGTTACAGTGTTGCAGGATTACTTGTTGGGGAAGGGTTATCCTGGGTTCCAGAACTTACCTACATTTTTAAATTGGTTACATGACATGCCAAATCTGTCAGAATGTCATTCTGAAATAACGACATTTGTTTCAGGGTACAGAATTTATGTTTATTGATGACAACACCTATTATCGCCATACAAACATTGTAAACAAATGCATTTGGTCAGAGGATATCATCTGTATAGACTGGCCAGCATTCTCACCGAACTTGAATCCAGTAGAGCATGTATGGGTCATGCTTTGTCAATGAGTTGCAGCCTATCAACCACCTCCTACAGTCTATTTTAGCTTCGGAGACAATTGTGTGATGAGTGGTTTAATATTCCCCAATATCAGATCAATAATTGGATACTCAGCATGTCTAGGCATTATACAGACTGTATTGTACCTTCTGGGAGGCATATTATGTATTAATCATCATACCATCTATGTAATATTAGTTTCTGTAAATAGTCTTTTTCTTATAATTTACAGAGAGCACACAATTTTTATTAATGATATCGAACATTTAGAATCTGTTACCTTTATTTTAATAAACAGTTTACCTTTTATTTAATAAACAGGCTTTACAAATAAGTCACATTTGTTTTGCTTATGGCTCTTTCTTTTCTTGAATTTACATTAACTTTAATTTATGGACATGAGTGTATTATTTCTCGATATTTTTCAGCAATTACTAACTATCTGATGATCATAAAATTAATATCACTCTTTGCTAATTTATTTATACATTTATCAATTTTATTCTGCACATTTATCTTTACAAATTTTTAAATACAATCTTTGATTTTTAAATTTAGGTTCGTGCCCCTACATTACTTTTGCTAGGAAAGAAAGATCTTCGTGTACCTATGTCTCAAGGTCTTAAATATTATCAACTACTGAAAGCAAGAAAAGTTCCTGTCAGGTAAACATAATACTCTAATTTATGCATCTCACCTTTACCTGTTCTATATTGAGAAGGCATAACATTTTATTATTCTTTAAGTATATTTAAACCTTAATATGGCATACTGTTTACTATGAATAGGTTTATAGCTTGAAAAAATAATTGTATATCTAACTGTATGTTCTTCAGTTTAAGAAAAAATATCTTATAATAAATAATAATGAGCACATAATATAATTATAAAATATAAAAAAATAGTAATGTCTAAAAATAGGGAGAAAAAAGAGGAGAAACTTAAGTAATTGTGTAATTTTTAGAATTTACTTGAAATTCTGATGTTATATTCCTTTCTACTTTTCCTCTCATATCATTATCTTGGTTTTCATTACTATTTCATGCTTACTGTCATCAACATAAAGCAATAGCACAATATGATATTTTCATTTTGCTTAGAATTTATTGCTATCTGTCAATCAATATTCAAGATTTTTTTTTTCTTTAGATGTGGAAAGAAGGATAAGTTTTTGTTGTTATGAATATGCTTATCAAACTGATTTTCAAAATTCAAAGATGGTTTACATAAACTACATTTCAATCCATTAAAAAATCTTGGGTTTTTGTGAATGATTGTGGTTATGCTTTTTTTAAATATTGGAATAATTAATGAACTTTCATTTAGTTTATTAATTATAATTTTCATTGCAGAATTAGTCATGTTACCTCTTTTATACTTTGTTCATAGATATAAATTTTTTTTCTTGTATTATTTGAGAAGAAAATGCACTTTGCACCTTATATTTCCATGAAAGCTGTAACAATTAAACTCTATCATTTTTTTACTTTAAAAAAATTATTATTTTTCAATTAAAATTGACTAAGTTATGATGGTTACATTATATTTACAGTTTGACTGACTATTTACTGTCTTATACTATATAAAATGTAATATTTTATGCCATTTAGAGTATTTATCCTTTAAAAAAAAGTCTTATTCCTATCTATCATTTTAGAAATTAGCTATTTGACCTTAATAAGATTGAACAGCTTATGTTTTTGAACTTTTTTTGTCAAATATTTTTAATATATTTATTTATGCTTTTAATATATATATTATTTACAATTTTTTATGCATTAAATATTGCAAAAAGCATTCTCTTTTAATGAGTAAATATATACTACATCAGTTCATTTTGTTAATATATTTGTTACATTATAAATAATTTTGATTATTGTTTGATATCTTTATTTTATTTTATAGAGTTTACCAATATGATGATAATCATCAGTTGCTGAAAACTCCACATGATGGTGATCATTTTATTCAAGCTGCTCTGTGGTTTTACAAATATTCTTCTCCGCTAAAATGAGTTTTTAAAAAAATTGAAAATCACATATCTTTGTTATAAATATTTTTGATTACTGAACAATTATTTTTATGCTTTTTCTATCAGACATTATAAATTGAATGTCAATTTTAGGATTGTGTTTTCTAACTCAAAATAAATTCATTGCTTAATGAATTTTAAATGGTACAAATTTCAAATATCTAGAATTATATATTTGTATGTTATGTTAATTATATTTCTTATAATAAGATTTTAATTAAATATTTCATATAATTATATTATTAAATGAAAAAATATTTTTACAAATTAATAGTTAGATCTTAATTATTTTATTTTATTGCAAATAATGTTTACATAAATATACAAAATATAGCATGATTTTCATGCATATGTGATTATTTTTTAAAGATTTTGTCTTCTTTATTTTGAAATAAGGGATTGTTGTTAATCATTGTTGACAATCAAATAAATAATAATTTTTAAAAATTCTTTTTTAATTTGTTTCATTGTTATTGTAGAGCAGCCATTTGTAGTATTTTAGGTAAAAACATTTGAAGTATTATATTAGAAGCGAAAATATTCGTTCAGTGTAATTATATATTGAAAAATTATTATTATTCAGATACCAAAGGAAAATGAATTATAATTACTATGCATTAAATGAAAAATATTTATTTTTGCCTTAGAGTTTGATTTCATATTTAATTTGTTTTTCAACCTTTTCTTTTCAGTAATCAACTATCAAATCTTTCTTTTGAAATATATTCTGGCATCAAATCTTTTATTCATTATTTGTAATAATACTTTAAGTGAATTTTATACATATTTAAAAGTATGAATTTAAGCTTTTGTTGGAAAAGGCTTTACTACTTTTTTGTTATTATTTTAACAGGTATTAATTTCATTATACTAATTTAATCATTCATCTAAGCAAAATAGGATATTTTCAATGGATTTTAAATTACTGCTTGAGATTTATTTAAGTCTTCTTTGTTTAATTTGAAAATAAATAGTCTCATTTTCTTATTTATTCTGAAATTTCACAAACTGTATGACTTCTAAAGCTATAATGAATCTATTTCTTCAGAAATTTTCTTTTTGTAAATCATTCTAAATGTCTGTTTTCACAAATTCTTTTTAATTTTATTTAACAGTAAACCATTTAAGAAAAAAATATTTATACTAATGATTCTTGAATAATTTTAAATAAAATATAAAGGACCATTCAATGACGTTTTCTGTGTAACAAAATTTTCTGCTGAAACAAGGCAGAATGACAAATACTTGATATTCACCCTGCATATTACGAAAGATGATTTCTGTATAATGAAGTTTTCCCAACTCATAGCAATAATTGGGACACCACTGCTTTAAAAAAGGCATTCAAATTGGTACTGTAAAAAATGATTGCATATGGAAGATATGAATGCTATTGGAGAAACGAAAAACTGAGTGATCTTTTTTTATTTTTTTGAAGGTGTTAAGATTGTTGGATATCTTAAGGATCATGACAAATTACAAAATGTTATGAAATGACATGAAGACATTACAATCAGCGATGAATTAAGAATGAAGAGATTATTTTAAAAATCTTAGCAAGAAAAAGGATTAATAACATTTGATACATACAAAGTAATAATTTCAAGAAAATATTCCATAAGTTATATTTCAAACCTTTGGCACAGAATAAAAATTTTTGTGGAGAATTATTATAAATCTTTTTGAAGCTTAAGATGGCTAAAAACTATATAATGAGTAACTTTCATCTTTTTTTCCTGGTTTTTCATGTTTTATAAATTTATATATTACAATTATTTTATAATGAAGTTTTTAAGAAGAATGGTGCAACTTTATTAAATAAAGTGTTAACTATAAATTACTCATTTCTTATAAGAGTGTAGTGGTTTTTGTCAATTCAATTAGGCTATCATAACAACAGCATAAAAATAGAAAAGAAATGTTGAAAGATTTTTACTCAACGTTTATAACCAATAATTCTAAAGTTCATTGCATAGTTAAAAAAAGGGGTCAAAATGTTTTCTCATAGTATGGAGCTTTATATTTGAAAAGTTGTTTGAATTTGAAAATACTGAATTCACATTCATTGAAAGTTTGTAAAGAAAAGTGGTTCTCAAACATATGTGTGAAAGTGAAAACAAGTTAGAATTAATGAATGTTTTGAATTGTTAATTTTATGATTAATATACATGGTTAGCAAGAAATTATTTACCCAATTCAGATGGCTCTCAAATGAGTCCTATTGATCCAAAACAGATAAAATTTGAACTATGAATAATTGAAATTATACATTTTACATTTATTAAATTTAAAAAAAAGTACAAAAATTCACCATTAGGTGGCATTGTAATACACACAAAACCATTTAATATAATTTATAATTGTTAAATAAATTAAATTGAAATTTCTCAATATGCTCCCTTTTATTTTCAACAATGTATCTAATCAGAGAACCATATTTTCTGTAGATGACCACAGTGAATCTGCCTGAATATTAAGAATACAACACCGATCGTTGTTCTTCAGATATAGTAGATATCATGACCTTTGAAGGTAGATATTACCCTACAAATAACCCTACAACCAAAGGTCACAAAGGGTAAAGCCCGGCGTGTGAGGAGGTCATGCTATTGGGAAATGATTGCTGATAACTCTTGCTTTGGTGAAATGCTTTATTAACAATCTCTTTACATGATGATCAATATGTGGTGGTGCACCATCCTGCACGAAAATGATGTCTTGAATGCATCCACGCAGTAGAAGAGTTGAGATTTCAAAATCCCTCCGCATATTGTGGCACCGTTGTCCTGTGACGGTACAGGAATAGGTTTGAATTCCATTTGAAGTTATATCTTCAAAGAAATACGATCCAATGATAAAGATATCTCTAAAACCATACCATTCTGTCAATTTTTCAGGATGCAAGGGTTGTTCCTGGATAACGTGAGGGTTTTCCTCCACCCAAATTCGTCAGTTATGAATGTTAACTCGCCCCTTGAGGCAAAAGTGGGCCTCTCCTTTCCTTAGAATGTTCCATGGCTAAGTTGTGTCGATCAAAATTCGACCAAGGAACTGAAGAGCAGATATTTTACGGACCTCTAAGTCCCGGTCCCGCAACAAATACACATACTTGATTTTGTTTAGATAAAAATGCAAAATCTGCCGTACGATTTTTGTACAGTTGAATCGTGCACTAAACATGGGAAACAATTGTCAAATTCACACTATTATGCGGCGATTGATTGTTGACTTCATTAACCCTTTCGTCCCGAGTGCCGCATATATGCGGCATCCACGCAACGACTTCTGGGTACGAGCGCCGCATATACGCGGCATCCACGCAACGACTTCTGGGTACGACCGCCGCATACATGCGGCATCAAAAATATCTGTACAAGTGCCATCTGGAGTCGATGGTAACAACTATATTACTGGTTTTTACATATTTTATTACATATTTTGTACGTATTAGATTTACACTTTATATTTCAATAATTTTCATGTCGCTATTAATTATATTAATCATTTCATCGTTAAGCTTTGTAATTATATAAATACCTATGTTATCTATAATTTTGTATTTGAATAATTTTATAAGTCCTACCATATTAAAAATGTAAATATACTTATTACATTAGAGCAATGATTGATTTATTCAGCACAGTTCCTATTTAACACTTAGAACAACATATATAAAGAAACCACGCGCACTGTGCATTTTTCCGGCGCGAGGTTCCGTTCAGTGACGGTACTTCGGCGGACGGGGCAGCCGTAGCGAAAGGGTTAAGCGCGCATTCGCAACATTTTCAACGCTGGGAGACGGGATAGGGTGGTTGTTGTTGTTTTCCCCATCCTTTACGTGGAGGAATGCCAAGGTTCCCAGATTTGTCAAATTTCTGCATCATCTTGCGTAAGGCATCTGGAGACATTGGACGTTTTCATGTTTGTTTCATACGTCGAAATTCCTTTTGAGCAGCAATGGAGTTTTGTTGCTTCTGATAAAACAATTTCACCAATAGTTTTTTTTTTTTTTTTTTTTTGCTATATAGGTACAACGAACAGAGAAGAAATATAATATTCGTGCAATATCCATTTTATTTGTATATTTTATTTTATTGTAATAGACATGCACTGTAACACAAATTATGTTTCACATTTTTACTTTATGTAAATAAATGCCATTTCTTTACAGCGTTATCTATTGGGGAATTTTTGTATTAAATGACTTTTTTTAATTAATAAATTCAAAGCCCATCATCTGATTAATCTTTAGTTCAAATTTTAACGGATTTGGGCCAATAGAACACATTTTAGAGCCTCCTGAAGTGGTTAGCTTATTTCCTGCTGATTCCTTATATCAAAAAATAGAATTTTCTTATTAAAAGTTCTGAGAATTTAGGAATGTTTTGACTGTATATAGTCTGGGAAAAAATTAAATTCTGTATGCTCAAGAAAGCTGTTAGTAAAAAAACACTCAGAAAACATATGTAAATTTTTTTTATTATATTCAAATTTTAAAACTTTTATTGACTGATATAATGCACTGAAATAATTTAAAACACATCCATTTTTTAGGTATATCAAACATGTGTACTTTTTATTTTAATGAGTGTTATTTTTAAAGCACTATAAATGTGTTCGAATTCTGATCCGATCATTTTTGTGAAATAAATAATGAAATTATCTGTCTTCTAAGTCATTGCTCCAATCATGGTCTGTGAATACGTGTGAAATACATATCCTGTCTGCTGAATGCCGTTGAAACTTGCATTGGAGGAAGGTGCATATTCAGGTGTAAAGAAATTTGAACCATTTAGATTTTCATTTTCCGCATATTGCTGTACTCTTGAACACTGCTGAATTGGATTATAGTCCATATAGTCCCGACTGCAAAATGTTTTATTGGAGTCTTCCATTGACAAAGAACATTTTTTCTTCCTTCCTCTTGACACTATTTTGCGATTCCTAGTTTGGATACCGTCTTTCTTCATGGCAATCGGCCTTCTCATCTGAAAACAAAAGTTATATGCGTCTGTTAACTTTTTGATACTAGTATTGAACTACTCCTATTTATATGTCTACTTATAATAAAGCTCTATGCGTGTGTGTGTGATGTACATGTTGTGGTTACTGGTCATATTGTTTGATATAGAATAACCAAATTAGGAACTTTGGAAGGTGGGAAGGTGCACTTTAGTAACATTTTTCAATTCCTACTATTAGCTGAAGTTCAAGTAAATTTTTTTTAAGCTGTAGTGCGTGACATGTGTTGTTAATGCAGGTTTTTTTTTTCAAATGTTTATTCATTAATTTTTATTAATTAATTAGAAGCTAACTTTCTCGCCCAAAATCTTCATTTCCTCTCCGCCAAATAAGTAACGAATTCAGTTTCTTCCCCCTCATGCTGATGAGGTTAGGCTTAACATGTTTTCGGCCGATTATTTCAAACAATTATGTTTATTTTCTTAATGTTTGATGCATTTAAAACTAAGCATTGTTAATTAATCGATTTTTCGGATTCCTTTTGAAGTACTTTCGAATTAAAATAATGCAGGATAAAGAAATTTAAAAATTTCGAACCTGTATTGTACTACCCCAACTGGCGTAGAAAATTTGCTTTGCCCCGATTGGCGTTGAGAATTTACGCATGTGCAGTGTGATCCTATTTATTTCCTAATGGATATGTACTTGATTTTGTTTTGGCTGACATAATTTTTTCGATAAATTATTTATATTAATTGTAATTATTAAATAAAAAGTAACAAAAAAATTCTTTATTGACCTAAAAAAAATTTTTTATATTACTTGTTTAGATTTTAATTACTTAACAATCAATTGAAATTGTATCGTTTTCCCAAAAATATTTCAGAACCAAAATGATTTTCTTAACAATTTAAAATTTATGAAATTGCCTTATCAATAATCCTAAAATATTTGCCGTGTTACTTTTCTTCTATATTTAATCGGTTTAAAAAATATATTTATCGCATTTTACAATATATTTCATAATTGAATTAAAATTGATGTTGATGATATAAATATTCAATCCTTGCTTTTTTATTATTGCCAATAATCAAAATATGAAAGTACGGCTATTTTCCCATTAATGCTCTTTTCAGTATAAAGTATGTCTTTTGTAAATTTTGAAATTACGTTATAGTTACAACTAAGTGTGTGTGCGTGTGTGTGTGTATTAAATTTTAGAATTAACAATGGAGAAAAATTTTTAAGTTCACTCATTTTTTAATACTGCTGTTCTTTCTTGTAATTGAATTAATTTAATGAACAAGGATGTATTGAAAATTGGACAAATGCATTGCACAATGAACAGAATAGTGTAAAGCTTCTATTTTATATTTTTATCGAAAACTTTCTTATATATCATTTACAAATTCAGAATTTAATTCAGAACATACTCTTTGCAGTAGTACACAACAGAACATAGGAAGAAAATTTCATTTAAATATTAACTCCAAATGTAGGAGTTAAAAAAGGAAAAACACATGAGATATGATCAAACATAAAGTATGAACTGTACCATTTATTATACTTTATAATGGTTGGTTTTATGTGTTCACCTTGGCGTTCACGGCACCTGGATTTTATTTCGCAATGTACCATGGGATATGTCGCGAATGGAAAAATCGTTGCCGATAGTTTATTCACGAAATTGCGTTATGGGAAAATAGTCAAAATTTAGATCTTAAATTAAAGGATGTTTTGGAAAGTAAAAATGTTTTCAGAGATGTAACTAATGTAGAACCGATTTTCCTACATTGTTATTCTTCGATTCTATGTTCTACTGTTCTAAATTGTTTCTAATCATATTATTTGGCAATTTAATAATTTTACTTAAGATAAATAAATCTTATCTCCAGGATTACAAATTTTATTTTCCTGTCCTAATAATTAACTTTTTTTTTCATCAAGTTGTATTTTAGCGATTAACTTATAATACTAAATTGAAGGTCTACTGATTAAAATGGGGCCCTAGTGTTTTACAACGGAACGTTAATATAACTTAACTAAACTAATCGTAAATGTCCTATTTGACATGTTCAGATTTCCTTGAGAAATCTTGTGTGTGTTATAAAAATGTTTCCGCCTGCGATAAATTCTAAGTATTTTGATTCAATTTCTCTTTTTCGCATATGAAATATAAAGAAAATGTTGCAAACATCAAAAAAGAGACTGGCAAATCTCCCAGTTTCAGACTATCCTGTGTTCGAAAACGCCATTTTTTGCATTATGTCTGTCTAACTGTAAACAAGATAATTAAAAAACGCTATAATTTCGACTGCTGAAATTTGATATACAGAATTACGATCAAGTTTGTAAATTTCTATCAATTTTTGAAAAAATTCCATTTGTGGGAAGTTTTCCTGCCTGGCTGTTCGAGTACAAAAGAACTCGATGACTACAAAACTCAAAAAACTAGATTTTTTATATACAGATTTAGCATCTAAAATTTAGTTTCTTATCAAATATTTAATCAAATTTATCAAATAATTAACAGTCTGTCGATCAGTGTTTTCACATGCATCTAAACGCAATGTCTTAAATCAATAGAATTCAATATGTTAATTTGTCACTGCAATTGCAATTCCGTGTAAAATTTTGGTGTCAATCATTCGCCAAAAAAGATACCCAAAGTATACATTCTCTCGATAAATTCAATAAAGATTCAAAAGACATTACAGATTTGTACTTCGTAACTATCGTTCATCAACGCCATTTTAGATATATTCTAGACCAGGGGTTCTCAAAAGATGGGTCGTGACCCCCAGGGGGGTCGCGAGATGTGGAAAAAAATTTAAAGAAAATTAATTTGTTGCTGTAGTTTTCATTAAAAAAAGAGTACACATAAAGCTTTTAATACACATACAAGTTGATTTTTGTGTTCTATTAGTTAATGGGATACATGAGCTTGTTTGGAATTTACCAATTTTTTAATATCTGGAATGCTCTTTGTAATACACAAAACAATGTCATTTTCCAGTGTCAAACGATTTCTTGATTTTGTTTTTAAATTTATCATTATGGAGAATTCTTGTTCACAGTTGTAGTATGTAGAAAATGGCATCAAACTTTTTAATGCTGTTGTGAACAGTATTGGGTATTCCTTTTCAATACCTATCCAAAATGTGTCGATATAAGCTTTGTTAAAAGTTACTTAGCTGACTGATCATTTGAAATCTCTACCAGTGGATCCTGATGACGGATACTTAGCTCAGCTTTTGTTACGGCTTGCCCACTGAACGGATTGACTATCCACACAACCCCACTCATATCCTTAACTGGAATATAATCTGTAAACTGTTCAATCAAAGCTTCGAGATGAGATGATGTTAGCAAGGAGAGAGATGAGGTGTCAAGGGATGTGGCGCCAATTCCCAACACATACTCTGCAAACTCTTGAGTACGTGTAAAATTTTCAAAATCTCTGTCTAAACTTTAGACAGAGTTAAAACTTTGGGGGGTCGCCAAAATATTTAGTCTAAAAAGGGGGTCGCAATGTCTAAAAGTTTGATAACCCCTTTTCTAGACTATACTTAAGGTCTATAATTTTAAGTTGGGTGAGTAGGAAGAGGATTTAAAAAAATGAATGGAGAATAGGCTGAAAATTTTAGGAAACCATTCTCACAACTAAAATTATGGTTCAAGCAATCTATAGGCTTATCAACTGGACGTTAACTCAAGCAAAACCACAAGTTTTTAAAAGGGTCTTACATTGTGCAACTTAAAATACAATCCACAAGCGTTGCAAACTGGCTCACCATGGTGATTTCGTCTCCATAGAGTCGTTGTCGTGGTTCTGCAGTTAGCGCAACTCGTCCCAACTCTTTTGGAAGAAGACTAAAAAAAATGTAACAGAAGTGAGTTATTGTGCAGAAAAGTTCTTCCAAGATAATTCCAATAACGGTATAAGCATGTTTTTTTTTTTTTTTTTTTGCTTAAAATATAAGAAGAAATTCTGAACTCAGTAGTACATGATTCAATGATGCGTAGTTTGACTTAAACGAAATACAAAATAGGTGCTTATGTTAGGTGAAATTAAAAAAAAAAATACTGCACCAGAAGATTCAGGTAAATAACTGGGAAAAAAATGAAATCTTCGATCGTAAATTTCCAGTTATCTTCTGAGAACATTATTATTTTAAAGTTATTATTTGTCTTATTTAATTTAAACCGGTTTAAAACAATAACTAGACCTTTACAAGTATCTCTCTACATATATATAGGTATTTATAATGATAAATTTTTTTGAACTTCCATTTTTAATTTTTAACTGATTAACAAAGCTTTGGAGCTTGACAAGATTTTGGGTTGAAATAATAGCTATGATATCATAGCATTTCGTTAAACTTTTAAAAACGCATCTGCTGTCAAAGAAGTATACGTAATAATAAAGCAATACTGGTAAAAGCAGGTCAACCTTTTAAAAACGCATCTATCAAAGAAGTTTACATAATAATAATGCAATACTGGTAAAAGCAGGTAAACATATTTTTTGCCTGTAAATTTTGGAGACATCAAAATCTCCTAGCCAAAACAACATCATGTTCTCACAAAATAACAAAAAGAGATTTTTAAAAATTATTTACTTGACTAGTTATAATGTAAGGAAGTATTAATACGACAAAACTAATCAACAATTTTCTTAGAAAAGTTTTTTTTTTTTTCGAAATTATTTTTTTGTAAATATATAAGAAAAATACATTAAAAACATAGTTATAAACTTACCACCCGTAATATATTGAATTTTTCAAATGTTGTTTATTATTATTATTATGTGAATTTCATTCAGTTGTGGTTTAAAAAAATAAGTCGTAAAGAATTTCTAAAATTTTAAAATTTTGTTTCAGAAATATTTTAAACAAGCATATAACAGATGGTTTATACATGTACGTTTCATCTGTAGTCTTTTCACCGAATCTTTAAGCTTCTGTTTATTCAGATTATAAAAAAATACATTCACAGTTGTTGTCCAAGCACAGATGGACGCGATAACTGCATAATGCAAGGAAGTAGTTAATTACTTTACAAAACTATTAAAGGATATTGTAAATCTTGTGTAAAGCTTTTTTTTTTTAATAAAATGGAAGAAAAGAGTCACAAAAGCGAATTTTTCTTATTTTCAAACTTCAAAGTATGAAAATTTTTTGACATCGAAGACGACATTTTAACGACTGCGAATTTGATTTGGCTTTCAACTTCATGTCAGACAAAGTGGAAACGAATAATTGATATTCAGTAAGCGTATTGTTTCGATGTTTTAACGAAGTCATTTAACTGAGTCAGAAACTTGGGGAGTTGTTGGCCGGTTATGGTGAGGGGGGGGGGGACAAACACAAACTGAAGTAGCAGAAGCCATTGGAGTTTCACAAAGTGTAATTTCCAGGATCTGAAACCGTTTCTTGGACATTAGAATTGCAGTTCGAAGTTCAGGACAAGGACGTAGACGTGCAAAAACGGCAAATGAAGACCGTTATTTAACGCTAACGGCTCAGAGACACCGAAATAGGAATCCTTCTCTTCTTCAACAACACTTTCGCTCACTTACTGGCACCACAGTTTCGACACAAATTGTCCAAAACTGTTTTCATGCTGTAGATCTGTATGTTCGCCAACCAATAATGTGTGTTACGTTAACAGCAGGGCACCATTTCACCCGCAGGAAGTGGGCAACAAAGCATATGAGTTGGGTGAGAAATAAATGACGCAATATTCTCTTCTCTGACGATTCCCATTTTTCTGTTCATTCTGATAATAGGCGTATTTTCACCTGTAATGCACGTGGCACTAGAAACAATCCTGCATTCGTGCGCGAAAATGTAAGACTTTGCGGTGGCAGAGTGATGGTTTATGCTGGCATCTTCATTGGCGGGCGCACTGATCTCCATTTCATTCGAAATGGGGTTGTGACCGGTCACTGATATAGAGATGAGATCCTGAGACCCATTGTAGCCCTTTATGCTGCAGCAATTGAAGATGACCTCATGTTAATGGGCGATAATCGTAGACCACATCAAGCTAAATTGTTGAATGATTTTGAAGAGAAAATTATACGAATAGATTGGCCAGGGGGTGTTGAAGACATAAACGAATCGAGCATATTTTGGGACATTCTAGGCTGGCGAATTGCTGGATGTCTACCCCCCCCCCCAAATTCTCCAAAAAATAAAAACGGCTGTTCTGGAGAATACCCTAGCCCCTCATTAATAGCTTTATTGGCTCGATGCCTCAAAAGTGTTCAACGTTGCTGGCCGTCCATGAAAGCCATACCCCCTACTAAAAATGATTTTTTTAAGGAACTACTTTTTTTATTTGTTTATTCTCATATGCACAATGTTTTTTTTTTTTTCCTTTTATACCCAAATGCTCAATAAAACACTTTTTTTTTCTGCCAAACCAGTGTTATTTTTATCTTATATAGCTTTCTACGTCTGTCGACAATGTACCAATTATTCAAGCAATTCTCCAAGTGTAAGACCAACCCACAACTTCAATTGTTTTGAGCTGTGTAATTTGGTGCACAGAAATGCATCTAACAGTAAATATAGATCCATATGAAATTTGGGATGAAAGCCATCAAGGATCGTCATTCTATATATAATTTTACATGCATGCAAATGCGATAGTTCGAAAATTTAACAAATGGAATTTGACAGCTCTATCTATAGATTCTTATCTAATTTTGAACTAAATTTATCAAAGTGTTGAACACCTGTCTATTTGAACATTTTATAAATGCAAGCTTGATTATTCAGACGCAATGACTTGAGAAAAATGAAATTCTTGACACTATTTTAACAATTAAATTGTATCAAATTTGGAACCAAATCAACAAAAAGTTGCCATTTGTCGATCTGTGCATTCTCATGTATGTGAACTGGATAGTTTACTGTCCAGTTGGAATGCTACCACTTAGAGGTACTAATCTACTCGTGCATGCTATAACTACTTTCAGGCGTGAAATTTGGATTGACATCATGTTACTAAAATTATAGTTGCAATGAAATCTTGATTTTCTTCTGTGGAAAAAGACATCCAAAATGCACCTCCAGTTTTCATCTACTTAAATCACAAAGTACAGAGCACTAATGAGGGGAATCTGAAAATAAAATTCTGGGCATTCTTGGAGTTATTGCTTTACTCATGGTACTAGGTTTTGAGGTCGAAGTATTATACCTTTATCAGAAAAAAGTATGCTAGAAAGTTTCGGAAAGACTTCTTCCATTGGGTTTTTTTCCTTCCCTGATACTGACATTATGTACATTTTTTTAGTTATTGAATTCTAAGATGCTGTAACACCGACTTGCTTCGTCTGACTTTATTTTATGATCAGACAGTCTTTTATCTAAATTTTAAAGAAATACAAAAATACACAAGAGTTGTATTAAATATTATCGCAATGCCTATGAAAGAAGTTTAGTAATTAAAATAATGAAAAATATAATAAAAAAGTATATTTCTGAAAAAATATTAAAATTAGCGAATAAAATTATATCAATGAAAAGGGTTTTATAATGATGCTTATTGTTATTTTATTATTATATGCTCTGAAATTATTGTAAAAAAATTTTAAAAAATGCATTTAGCATCGTACAAGAATAAAAATATAATAGCTAACTCGATAAAAAAAAAGTATTTCTGTGAAATAAAAGCCATTAAAATTATGGGAAAATTGTGTGCAAATGAAATTGAAAAATAATTGCAAAATGTATTTTTTTTCCAACTTTAAGGTGATTTATGTTTATTTTATGCTATTAATATGTTCCGAAATTTTCATAAATATTTAATAGAAATTTTGAAAAAAATTATTTCTTAGCACTAATAACCTATAAAACTACAATATGTAAAATTATTCAATTTGGAAAATCCTATTTTCATTATAATATAGAAAATCCAAGATATTTTGATCTTCTGAAAGTGAGCAGTATATAGTGAGTATAAGAAGAAGAAAAAAGAACTCTATCAGGCCTTTGTTCCTGATTATGGATTCTACTTTAGACTGAGCCACTGTACATATTTATCTTTTTTCTGTTATTTATTTTTTCATTTATTTACTTATTTTTACTTTTGGTTTTTTAAAAATATTTTTCTCTTTGCTTGTTTTTTTTTTAATTTGATTTTCCTGTTTTCAAAATTCAATTGCTTATTTTTGGTCAATCTTATTATTTACTTATCATGCTCCAATGATACTGTAGCTGTGGATTATTATTCAAGCTCTTCTTTTCTTCTCCAATTTTTTTTTTTTTTTTTTGTTGTTGTTGCCTGCTCCTTTTTTCCCCCTTTCTCCTTTGGCTGTTTTAGCTTCTAATACTTAAGCATATAAAGGTTTTTTTTTTTTTTTTGAATAGCTAGTTCTTTGATAGCTATTCAAATTCTATATATATATATATTCTAAATTATGATTTTTTTACCGGTGTAACGCCACTTTCGGCACACACCTAATCATCATCAGAATATTTCAAATTAGATAGTTCTAGGTTCAAATGCCTGCCTCATAAAATGAATTGGATAGTTTTGTTACGCTACATGTCCCATCGTGATATCTTATCACACAATTTATAAATGGTATGCCAGTTTTTTTACATTATCATGCTGAAAATATAACCAATATATATATTTTAAATAATAATATTAACATTTATCAACCATCCCTAAAGTAATGAAAGAAGACTACAAAAGGCGACGTCATGGATATAATGACGACCGTTTCTGGAGAATTAAGCCTATAAGCAAATCAGTCATAGTTTGATGGACCACTACAAGTAAGGGCAAATATAATTTTGTTGGTAAGCCTAAAACAATTAAAGGCTTGCAGTAAATGCTTGCTAATTTGTGCCACGAAAACTACCAAGTGGTCTTGACGAATTGAAATGATTGATGAGGTAATTTAACTACACTGCAGAAGTTGTCAAATTGCCACTTGTGCAGTGATTCCATCACACTTCAGAGCTGTGACTCTGGCTTCGTGCCATTCGAGTTTCTGTTCGGATTCGGTATCAGATGGACGACCACATCCATTTTTAACCGTCCTTCGAGCGGAAAATCTGCACTGCCGTGTCATCGTAGGCTACTGGTAGACAGCGATGATCTCGTCTATTTCTGGATTCGTTTTGTCACTGCATATCTCGAGACCAAGGGATTGAAAAATTTAATTTACTAAGTTTTAGAGGAATTTCTTTTAAAAAATAAGTTTAATAGCGGAATGTTTTCCTAAATTATACAAAAAAAAATTATTTTGTGAAAACCTGATGTTGTTTTGATTAGGGGGCTTTGATGTCTCCGATGTTTATGGACAAAAACTATTTTTACCTGTATTAAATTATTATTACGCATGCTTTTTGAAAGCGGATGCGTTTTTAAAGGGTTCACCTGCTTTACAGTATTGCTTTATTATTATGTATGCTTCTTTGAAAGCAGGTGCCCTTTTAAAAATTTCACCTTCTTTAACCAGCATTGTTTTCTTATTACGTACGTTTCTTTCACAGCAGATGCGTTTTAAAAAGGCTAACGAAGAACTATGACACCATAGCTATTATTTCATCTCAAAATCGCTCGAGTTCCAAAAGTTTAAAAAATTATAT
>JAOUZG010037308.1:149597-183807 GCA_026289955.1 Argiope argentata
ATATATATATATATATATATATATATATATATATATATATAATTAACAACTTATGATCTTAGTCTGAAATCTTTCTAATTTTTAATGGAAAAAAAAAGCAAACCTTAACTGCGATTCATTATCTTTTCATTACAAATATGAAGTTAAATGAAACAATGTTACATTTTATTTCATTGTTTTATTTAAAGGTAGAATTCATATCGCTTTTCCATCTGAATGAAAAAATTCAAAACATTTTCATGAGATTGCTCTTTTTTAGAAAGGATTAGTTCAACCACATAAGACAAGCCAATTGAAATCAATTAAAAACTTTTGCTGAAAATATTAACACCTCTTTCCGCCTTGAAATTAAAAATTGTCTTTAAAATTAACGAAATATAAAAAAAAATGACAAAACATTTTTTTAAACAAATACTTTAAAAAAATGTTGCAAAAGACATTAAATATTTCCAAATATTCTAACCTTTAACTACCAATTTTCTTTTGTTTCCAATTACAACCTCACATCTTCCAAAATTAATTCCAATTTGACAGCATTCTCTTCATTGAATAGGAGAAATGCAAATAAATTGAAGATATTGATATCCATTTTTCTTTACTTTTAATGTAATTTACAAAGAAAAATAAAGCATATTCCTACCAAGGTTTTCAGAATAAGAGTGTTTCACTTTTTTTTCTTCTTTTTAATTTCTTTTAATGCTTTTGTAAAAAAGAAATGGTTAATCCTCATATGATTCTTTAAAAAATGTGAGATGCATTTTTGATAAAAGATTATCTTCAGAGATTTCGTTTCTTCTTAATGACTCCTAAAATTTATATTTAAAAAAATTATATTTCAAGTGAATTTTCCGAGAAAGGAATAAAAGTTTGCTTTATAATGGTGACAAAAGGGAGCGGTTGTTCAGAAAAACCAAGTGGATTAATCAGCATTTGAATCAAAAAAGATTTGAGATGCATTATTCGGAAATTTTATCTGAAGTTATTTTCCTTTTCTTAATCGCTACCATATTTATACCACAAACAATAAGAATCACCAAACTCAATGAGATAATTGAGAGATAAGAATTAAACTTTTAAAACAACCTACCGAAATGGTAGACCTTGACAGTTGAAGATACAGATCAAAATTGCTTCTTGCTGCTTATCAGGAAAGATAGCTTATCGCTATTACCGCTCTTAACTTCTCTAGCGCTGGAAAGATTGTTAAAGATAAACATAAAAGCAAAAATAAAAGAAGTGAATAAAAAAAATTCAACCGAGAAATTCCTTTTTATCTGAGATCCAATCAGCGTCATCGGAGGAAGCATGTTACCCTACGTAAGGATCTAGTGGGTTGAGCGTTGATATTTCATTGGTTGGTGAACGAAATGGGAGGTTACATCGGTGTGTATGCAAATTCAATTGCTGATCGCCCATCATAATATCAAGCTGTTGCTGTTAAAATGAACGAATTGTTATGATCCAGTCATTAATGCTTTTTATTATCCATTCTACTTCGCAGTGGAAAGAAGCATGTGTTACACGATCTTTCGGATCTAATTATCTGAACGTGAAAAGTGATTTATTATGCTAGGCTAATGACCGGTTTTCGAATATAAGTGATTTTTTTTACATCAGATTTGGAATAAAATTCCTACAATATCAGAAAAAAAAAGAAGCTAATTTTAGGATAATTTTTATGCCTTTTGCTTTTCACACTATCTTTTCTATAAAATATTATAGAAAAATTTTGAAGAATTCGTGAATATTTTCATGATTTTTAAGACCATTATTATTAAATGTTCAGATCCACATTCTATCTTTCATTGGATCAAAATCTGACAAAATGATCGAAATTTGATCAATTGTACAATGACAAAGTCTGGTTTATTCATTATTCTAAGTTTTCAGTTTTCATGTGACTTTAATATCAATTGACTTATGTTAAATAAAGATATTCAGATGATTTTAAATTTTTTTATGGAAAGTAAGTAATTACTGGCATTAAGGAATGATAATCTTTGCTTCTGAAGATCCTAAGTTATCAATTTCAGTAATAATAGTAAAGGACATAAAGCTGAAGACATAATTATAAAAATCTTCAAAAGATTTCAATACTTTATCTAATTGAATAAAAGTTATGAAATTCTTTTAAGTTGTCTTTTAGACGTTACCTGCAAATATAAAGAATATTTTTTTATCTGTTTGGGAATCTGGAAATTTAATCTTGAATTTTCAACGATTGTTTTGCTCACTTTGTTATTAATTTTCATTTGATTTTTTATGTGGAGCTGAATTTATTACAGTTTCGGCTATTGCTTTTCACCATTTGATTGAAATTTTTTTTAATTGAAAAATATTTTAGAACATATTAGCGTTTTGATTTTCCATTTTTTTCTATTTGTAAGAAAAGGAATTAATGTAGTTGTAAAATCATCAAAATGATTATTTTATTGATTGAAAGAATAAATGCCGGCTAACATTTCATAGAAATATACAAGTCATAAAATTGATGGTTACCATCATCATACAGAGTTTACATGAACATAAAGAATAATAACTATAAGGAATAATAACTAAACGGAGCTTTAGAATTGTGCTTTTTCTTATAAAATAAGGTAAGACAAGAATTTTAAAGACCTATGGGCCCCTTTTAGAGACTTGAAGGAATTCTTGAAAAAGATTCTTTTAAGGAAAATTTATATCACAAATTTTTATAAGATAAGATAAGCACTCTTTTGAGATGAGCTTTTTAAAAACTCCCTGTATACATTTTAAAATGTCATTATTATTTTTGAAAAAAAAATATTCTTTTAAGAGTAATTTTTAGATAAGCATTCTACAAACTCACAGTGTACATTTTAGTAATGTCATTATTATTCTTAAAATATATTCTTTTAAGTGTAATGTTTAGATAAGCATTTTTAAAAAACCTACAGTGTACAATTTTATAACGTCATTATTACTTTTAAAAAAGATTCTTTTAAAAGAAATTTTTAGATAAGCATTTAAAAAAACCTACAGTGTACATTTTAGTTTCTTAAAAGCAATTCTTTTAAGAGTAATTTTTATTGGTAACCCTCGTATTGCTGTGATAAAAATAAGAATTTTTATTCCGTGATTCTTTTATTTTAATAACTTACTAACGTAGACTATCGCATTATTAGAAACAGAATTCTTATTCTTAAAAATTATTTTAAGAGTTTTCGGAGATAATACCGTTAATAATATTTACTGTAATTAAGATAAGAATCTTATTTCATTTGTTAATAATTCAATGGAAAACGGAATATCATAGCATTTATAAAAATAAAATATATTTTTTCAAAACTAAACAAAGATAGTTCGGATTTTTCTTCTTAACATGCCATTACTTATTTGCTTTTCTCTAGACAAATATCATTAGCTATTTTTGGTGGTCAATGATCTAGTTGTGATTAAAGCCTAATGAAGTTTTCAATTAAATATTTCATGCACTTTAGTTTTAATAATTTCATCCGGAGATGCATAACCTTTTCAGGATGGGGAGGGAGCAAAATATGAAAAAGGATCATGCCGAGGGCCAAAGTAGGACGCGAATGTTAAAACATTTTATAAATGTGAAAACACTATTTTTTGTAGCAATAAGCATGAATTACAATTATTACTTTACTTATTTTACTCATGCATATATTATGCAATAAATAAATGAATAAAACACAAACGTTATAGATATGATTAAAATACTTTATTTCCAAAAAAAAAAGTTCCTTCTAAAAAAGTGGCAAATTTGAAATTTTGAGAAAAAAATAGTAATAATAATTATTAAAAATTAATGAGATGTTTGGGAATGGATATTTGAAGTTAATTGATTTTATGTTGAGCTTAAGATTGGTTGGGGCAATACGTAGGATAGAAGAAAGGTTCTTATCTGCTATTCCATTTCTTATTTTTTCTTTGTTTAAATTCATTACTAAGAAAGTTTGCTCACAAATGTAAGTGCTGCCAAAAAAAGTTGCACATGCATCTTTGCTTTAAACTCGAAAATTCCACAGGTAAGTCTTTATAAAATTCTAATATCGATTTTCCTTTGAACTGATTTTTAAAAAATCAGAATTCTGTAAATCAATTAAGGTTAATTGCATACTCTCATCCACTCGATTTACATCAACAGGAAATTGAGAAGAAAATACATCAATTTTTGTTTGACACTTTTCAAAATCTGAACACCGATCATCAAATGCATTACGCAAGATTTGAATTTTATCCTCATACAGCATTTTCATGTGTGGTAATTTTTCATGCATTTTTTAACAGTAAGAAAAGTGTGCAAAATTTTAAGTTTTCAGTTGATTTTGAAACAAATATAACTTTTGTTTAAATGCCTTTACATTATTTATTAATTAAAAAATGAATTGATTTTTTCCTGATAATTTTGTGTTTAAGTCATTCAAATTGAATGTTATGTCTGTGAGAAAAGCCAAATCACACTGGAAAACTTGCTTCTTTTAACCGTCTGCTATTTCTACCATGGTCATTTAGAAAAGTGACAATTTCATCAAATAGTTCCATAAAACACTTAAGGGCAACTTTTCGGATGAGCCATCTAACCTCTGTATATTAAAAAATATCAGAAGGCAGATAATCCAATTCCTTTAAAAATTCTTTGAATTCCTAATGTTTGATGGCATTGCTACGAATAAAGTTAATTGCTTCAGATACACAATGCATTAGGTTTGCAAATCCTAATTCTTTAACACATAAATTCTCTTGATGAATAATGTAATGAAACTGCAACAGTTCTACACCACACTGGACAAGGCGTTCTTTTAACAGCATAACCATTCCAATTTTCGTCAAGGCCATTGATTTTGCTCCATTTGTCGTAATGTTCAAACAATTTTTCATGTTAAGGAAGCTACATTGCACAAATACATCAAACTGAAAAGAAGTTCACTTCCAGTCGTTTGCCCTTTCATGGGAAACATTCCAAGTCATAAAACTTTTCAACATAACATCTTCCGTAACATAAAATTTTCTAACATTTCCACGAACTAAACAAGTAATCGGGCCACGAATGTTCGATTTGTAGATTCATCAACAGCTAAAGATAAATATACAGAGTTTGGAGCAGTAGATTTTACTTTATTTTCTTCTATCTTCATTCAAATGTCGAATTCTTCTTTGTATGGTAATTCTATTAAAGCTTATAATTTAATATTTCCTTTTTGCTTCAGGACAAAGTCTTTCTGATGCAATCAACAAACACTTTTTCATAAAATCCCTATCTGTGAATGACCGACTTTCTTCAGGGATAATTTCAGAAGACACCTGAGCTCACTTCCACATATGAATCCAATTCAGATGCCTGTTTTTGAAAAAAAAAAAAAATTTTGCTTGACTGCTGAAAGAATTTTTGAGTTTTTCGATTTCTTGCGCTCGTTTACATCCTTTTATAGATGCAAAATGTTTATGCTCCGTCTCATAATGCCCCATTACCTTATACTCTTTCGCCCCTACAATCTTGCAAGTATATATTAAAGCATGTGACAGTACCATTGTACTAGATAAAACGATATTTTTCTGCCCATAAATCTTGAAATTTCTGATTTTGAAAATTCTCTTTCCTTTCTCTCTCATTTTAATAAAATATTTCTATGCACCTTTATGAAATAAATGATACTGGATTAAAAATGCGAAATCAAAACAGAATATCTGACCCGTTCTGTGGCTGTGATTACGAAATAACCCATAGCAAAACCACGGCGTGTTGTTTATTAGAATGATCTTCGCGATCACGTCCGCGAGCTTCTCCTATACGAAAACTCGTACTCGCAGGTAGCCATGAAGGGAACAAACTGAAAAGCTTCGTAATAAAAAGTAAATTAACTTAATGAATAACTGTAAATTATTTATTCTGAAGTAGAATCGTTTTCGTATCAGATTTCTTTCCCTGTTTATTTGAAAAACTCTGATTTCATTTTAAATAAGTCTTATTTTATTAGCAACATTCACGGGCCAACTTCGAAGGCTACGCGGGCCATAGGTTGTGCATCCCTGGTTTCATCAATATTTAAAAAAAAAATTGCAAAAATAGGTAGCTTGTATTATTTTAGAAAATTTACACCATTCTGCTTCTAAGCTATGTGTCTCCCTAATTTTTATGTTTAAATTAAAAATGGAAATGAAATCATTATACTTGAGTTAATTCAAGTATAATCATTTCATTTTTATTGAAACTAAACATGCTCATTGAAAATATAAGGATAAAAATAAAAACCGTTTAACACTGACATCTTATATGTACTAAGTTAAAAATTTACTCAATATATCAGATAATTAGTCAACATAAATTTATTTGATTCAACAAAAGAAATTCACGTTTATGGAGTTAAAAAAACAATTTTTCAATCTAAAAAAATTATAATATATCTTTATATGTGCAATTAAATTAGGAGAAAATAGCAGTCATGTCTAAAACGAAGCTCAATTCATCTTGCTTGCTCTTTTCATCTTTGCTTACTTGTG
Organism: Argiope argentata; assembly: GCA_026289955.1. NCBI lineage: Eukaryota > Metazoa > Arthropoda > Arachnida > Araneae > Araneidae > Argiope > Argiope argentata. Next base: position 156,084 of record JAOUZG010037308.1, read on the forward strand.
ATACAAAAAAAAAAAAAAAAATGAAATGAAATTTGCTGTGCATATTTCAATGTATCATGTTAGAACATCATTTCTTGAACGGCTAAGCACTACGTGCTTGTGCGAGTTAAATTATATTTTTATTCATTTTAATGGTTTCATTGAATGAGTCACCTTAGTATTGAAAACGATGCAAAAAACTTTGTCTCGCATTCATTGTTTAAAACTATATCACGTTTCCTCTTTATTTCATTCCACATAATCACGCGCTCAAAATGACATTTTTCTGGGTTTTATTTGCTGTAGAAATTAACTTTTTAAAAAAATCAGAGCTTTTGTAAATGCAATGGCAACGCGTTATTAAAAGCTGATTTTTTTGAGGTGCTCGTGCAGATAATAAAATTTCAATTTTTTGCCTGCAGATTGTTTTATTTTTCGCCTACAGTTGTTGTTTTTTATTTTTTGCCTACTGTTTGTTATTATTATTATTATTTGCCTACGGATTTTTGTTGACGCCACAAACCTCATTCCCAAAATAACATCATGTTCTGACATGTTAAAAAAGTAAAGAAGAGATAAAACTACATTCAATGTATTATGTAAACAGAAACCAACTCATTATGCAGAAAAAAGCTGTAATTTCTTGATTTATCTTCAAAAATGGAAAAAAAATTCGAATGTGAAAAAATTGAATAAAAAATTAGAAACAATACGATTGGCACATATTGCTGTAAAATGAACTTAATTTTTTTTTTTCAAAAATGAATTTAAAACAGGTAATAAAAAAAGAATCTGTTTAACATTTAAGTTGGTACCATTAAAAATATAATTTTTCCAGTTTTAAGCAGGTGCAACGATTTATTCTTGTTCTGTAATGTTTTCGGAAATTATGGAGAAATAAAGATCAAAATTTCACGCAATTGGAAGAAGGTTAAAAAATTTTCCATCGTTCTTAGTTCTGCAGTTAAAACTTAATATCTTCTTCTTCTGGAGTATAACATCCTCTTGCAGACCTTGACTGCCTCAACCACGTGCACTTTCTTGTGCTTTCCATCCCCCTCAACTCCCTACCATTTTTTATTCACAGATCATTCGAGTCTTTTTCCCCGTCATCCAGCAAACTACTGTCTGTGCATAACAAGATCTCTGGCCGACAATCGTCTATGTTTACGGCGGGCGTTATAGAAACAGGTGTCGATAGGGAGAATCTATTTTGAATGAGTGGAATAGTTGGAGATCTGACCTGGGAAGGCTTCCATCATATATGACCGAGGCATCTTAACCTATTGCTCCGGATAAGCAGTGTTATCTTTGGTTGTCTATAAGAGTTTGTATAATTCAAAATTCTACTTAACAGCCCGCACAACAAAATTTCAAAAGTTTTGTTTGAAATACTTTAAACAGATATCTACTTGACATGGGACAATAAGTTATATCTTCATATATATGAAATGAAATAAATAGGAAATGTGATATTCTTTTTAAACAATAAATGCGAGACAAAGTTTTTTTTAATCGTTTGCAATACTAAAGTGACTCATTCATCGAAACCATTAAAATGAATAAAAATATAATATAACTAGCACGAGCACGTGGTGCTGGGCCGTTCAAGAAATGATGTTCTGACATGATACATTGAAATGTGCACAGCAGATTTCATTTAAGCTTTTAAATTATATTTACAGTCATGAAGTATGGAAAATTGATAATCATAATCATGAATCGAAATCACAATTATACATTTTATCGAAACTCTAATTATAAAATTTAGTGCAATTTTTATTTTTTATTGTTTTTATGATTTTTTAAAGGCCTTTGGCAGGAGTATCATTTCTAATAATTGCGGGGGGGGGGGGGGAAACAATGTGCTCTCTAAGAAAGCAAACAACTGTTTTTCTGAAAAAATATGTTTTGCCTGTTTGTCTTAAGTTATCTGCCTACGTTCGCGGCCATTTTTAAAACTATTTTTTAAAGTTTTGTTTGGTTTTCTCTGATGTAATAGTGCAATAAATATATTTAAAAAACAATTTATGCACATCTCCTAGTTTTTAATTAACTGTTTTGAAGTAAATTTCTACAAAATTTAACCAAAACGATTAATACTAAAAATAAAGTTATAATGGGATAGTCATAATTTCCTTCACATACTAGACAAGAAATATAATTATCTTCAAAATGAAGATATTATTTTTAATACGAAAATATTATAACAGGTTTATGCTGAAATACATATTTACTAAAGTTTTCAATTATTTTCTAATGTAAAGGGCTATAAACAAAAAAGTATTTAATGTACATTAAAAATTTTTTAGTTTCATTTTATTGGCAATTGTATACAAAACATTCTTCGAAACTTTTATTACATTTTTTTTAAAAATATGATTGAAAACTTTATGTTAATTGTTGATAAATTTTTTCAAAAGATTATTTTGAGGAAAAGCTTAGCATTTGAAGCTATTATTAAAAAAAAGTGTTTACTCTTTAGAAAATAGTCTAACATCACTTATAAATCAAACCTTGTTTTTCTTTACATATTTAACATTTTTTTTATCATGTAAGAACTTAATATTGATTTGAGAATGAGGTTTGTGACTCAAAAAAAATCTATAGGCGAAAAATTAACATTTTATTATCTGCACAAGCATTTCAAAAAAAAAAAAAAAAAAAAAAAAAAAAACAGCTTTTAATAACGTGATGCCATCCCACTTACAAAAGCTCCGATTTAAAAAAATAAGTTAATGACTACCGCAAATAAAACCTAGAAAATTGTCATTTTGAGCACGTGATTATATGAAATGAAAAAAATAGGAAATGTGATATTTCTTTTAAACAATCAATGCGAGACAAAGTTTTTGGATCGTTTCAATACTAAAGTGGCTCATTCAGTGAAACATTTAAAATGAATAAAAATGCTATGATTTTTGAGGCAGCCTACAAAGAAACATATAGTAAGTAAACTTCAGAATTCTTGTAAAAAACACATTAATTTTTTATTTATTTTACTAATATTCCAAAAAAAAAAATAATTAAACGTAATTCAGATGTGTCGGATCGTCAGCATGAAGATTCATTTTCAAATTCCAACTAACATATAAATATTTATTAGAAATTTAAGCATTTTTATACCTTTCAAAATATTGTGGAAACTATAGTTATGTTTCATCCCCATAGACCAGGGGTTGGCAACCTGTGACTCTTTTGATGTGAAGTTGCAGCTCTTCCGTTCACCACGAAAAATTAACAATTTACTATCAAAAACCTTAAAAAATAAGAAAGTATATTTTTAGTTAAATAATCTCTCAACAACTTCTATTAATATAATCACCAATTACAAATCGCTACCCTTAACCTGACCGTAATGAGATAAGTTTGAACTATTGTTCCAAATGATGTAAATTTGGTTAGCTTTGCAATATCATTAGAAATTGCAAAACGAGGAAAATTATTCACAGATGACAAGTACGTGCATCTGAAGAACTGTTTCGTGATTTTAAAAACAAAGCATGCTGACTTTCTGGTAGCGAATCTTCCTCGTGTTTTGGGGGTCTAGGTTCAAACATGGTTGTTCTTTGTGAGGTGTGTGACTTTGCCCCACCCCTGTAAAAAGGGGCTGTGCACAGTGGCGGATTTGGAATTTCAGAGGCCCGAGGCGCAATTCAATTTGAGGCCCCCCTTCACTTCAGTTATATTTATAGTATGCACTCTTTACACATATTTTTCACTCTTTTAATCTCTGTATCTGATTTTTTTTTGTGTTAAAAAGGGGGAGGGGGAGACCTAGGTACATAATAATGAAAATTAAGATACATTTCTACATACTTCTTGGCAGTATTTAAAAGGATGATGAAGTTCAAGGTGTGTTAAGGCTGTTCTTAAAAAAATAAAGGAGGTATTTTGTATCATGGTTGCGCAATGTTTTTCAGAGATACATGCCTAAAGTTTCATTATACACTAAATCAATTATTATAGAATGGAGCTGTTTTTCTCTTTTGGGAATAAAAATATTTTAGTTTGGTTTTAAAACGTTATCAAAATTGAGAATTTTAATCAATTTACGTGTTTTCGACTTTCTGAACGGTCATTTTCTAACTATTTCCTTTGAATTAAACTGTTTTAATTAACAAACAATGCCTTTATTGAAAAACTTAGAAAACTAGTCAATTAATTTGCATCTAATTAGCAATCCCTGAAAGTTTGGAGCTTTTAGGTGTGTACATTATTTCGTAGGTATAGTACAAAGTTTTTTCAATTTTTTTTAAACTTTTAGACCAGCCTTAATTATAAAAACTGAAACTTGGGGTTACGAAGATTACTAAATTTCAATTGATAAAATTGTTTTTAAAAAACGAATAATCAAATATAATTTTTTTGGAAATTTAATGACCACCTAGTGTCACTTATTCTTTTTAAATTTGGAGATTGATTTTCTATACTATTATTAAGCATATTCCTTCGTCGAGTAGATACCGAGAAATATACAATTAAATTCTGAATAAAATCAAAATAGTTATTGGGTTAGAACATTATTTTGCTGCACAATTTAATATTAAATTTAGAGTATTGCTTGCGCATTGTACTAAGAAGGCTGTATTGATATGCTGTTTTAGTCTTGCTTGCAGTCCACTGTATTTCCCTGCCATATTTGCAACATTATCGTAGGTTTGACCCCCATAAGTTTTAATATCTATAGACTAATTATCTTATATATAATACGAGGAATGGTTGTCAAGTCGAAAATCGTCCCAGAATTAATGAACTCCGATAAACTTGGGGGTCTGGGGTTTTTGGCCACGAGGAATCGATTGGCACCGGTTTTGAAGCGCTACGGTTGAGCAGTTCGGAGTTACAGATAGGATATTTTCAAACTTTATTACTTCGCCATAATGGCTACTTAAATTTTCAAGTGGTAACGTGCTGCCATCTATATCAATATTCATATATATATATATTTTCATTTCATACAGACACGTGATGAAAATTGCATTTTTATATGTTTAATGCGCAATAATAATTTATTTTTTTAAATTTGAGTTTTTGTCAATCTGATGGCAACATATTAATAAGATAATTTTTTCCCTTTTACTCGTAACGCATGCTTGGAGCTTAAGTTTTAATTTTATCTTATACTATAATGCGAGGAATGGTTGAGAGTCGAAAATCGCCCCACATTTCCGACATTTCAACATTCATCAGAAAAAAATAAGGATAACTTTGATATTTTTACTAAATTTTCTTTCAAAAAAAGTACGATTCTAATTCCACTGCTTTTTATTAAGGGGAATTTGTTACTGAAATTTTGAATTTAGCGCTCGTTCGTTAACTAAAAAGATTCGTTCTTTTTGATTCGTTCAAAATTCCAATTTCCAAATATTCAGATTTCCAAAAAAGCATTTAAGGAACTGATTTCGATTTCAAATCACCGTCAACAAAGTCCGACATTTCAACATTCATCAGATTTCAAGCCACATTTTCAACATGCAGAACGCACCTTTACATGAAATTCTTCAAGGAGCCGGAATTTTGGAACAACAAGCGATCAACTCAATTCTACCCGAAAATGGACAGCTAGAAGATACCGTCATTGTCAGAAGGCTTCTCCATTACAAATTACCTGTTTTCTCCGAGCGGAGCTCGGTCACCCGCTGGTCTTTTAAAAATTCAAGAACTGTTTTTTTTTTCTTATAAATATTAAGCATTTTAGTTTTGAATATTAATAAAACCGAAAAAAAAATCTTTCTTTTATGTCTTCTTTTATAATAACAAATCTCAAAATACAAGTAAGTTGGTCTACGTGGGATATATCCGGAGTAGAGTCCACAATTATCGGATAGTAAATTGCTTCTTGAAGTTCAGCTATTAGATGTTTCTTAATTTCATCACCGATTAAATTTATGAATTTGTCACATATCGTGTAAGATAAATAATTGACTTTTCCTCTACCTGGATTGATAAATTTTTCCAAATGCAATTTCAGAAAGCTGTCAAATTCTGCCAAATATTCAATGCGACTAAAGAAATTTCCTTTTCGATTGGAAGTTGTACCTTCTCGGTTGCCACAAATGCTCTCCCTAAACTCGTCAACAATTTTACAGTGGCAATGACTCGCTGTAAAACAGCTCGCCAATATTTTTGTTCCGTATCAAACTGCTGTTCTAAATGAGTGTTTATACATCCAGAAATTGACAAAAGTTTTTGTAGAGGCACCATAGATTTGATATGGACCTGTGAAGCTTCGTGACCACTTAATTATTTTACTAAATTTTTTAAATCCCTAAATCCTATTGAACATTTCGTGGGCGCATTAGAACACATATTACAAACGTAACAATGAATACACTTACTTGCCGTTGAATATACTCACCATTGACAAAATTCTTTTGTGACATTTGTTTTTATACAAAGAAAATTCGATTCAGAAACATTTCTATAATAGGCTCGATATCTATCTCAGCATTTTACTTTAAAGCTTGTAATATTCTCAATATTACAAGGCTTATTTATCAAATAATGTGCAATCATTTTATCTGATAAGTTTCCTGGCCCCAATATTTTATTTTGTTTCTTAAACTTACAAGTTGATGATTCTTCTGTTCCATTCTCAGATCACTCATTAATTTCTTCGAATTCGCATTCTTCTTCGACTCGCTCTTACTTTTCGCACATTATTTTTTTCTCTGCTCATCGGTCTTTTCAGGTTTGCATTCTGTTTCAACTTGCTCATCAATTTTTTTCTGTGATTTAATTTTCTGCTTCAGCTTTCTCAACGGTTTTCTTTCGTGCGCATTCTGTTTCACTTCGTCCATCGGTATCTTGAAGCTCACATTCTCTTTCAATTCGCTCATTAATTTCTTCGAATTCGCATTTTGCTTCGTTCGCTCTTTGACTTTTTCTTGAGCATATTCTGTTTTAGTTTGTTCATTTGTCTTTTTAGGTTTGCATTCTAATGTGCTTCACTCGCCAATTTCTTCGAATTCATTTCCAACTTCAGCTTGCCCAGAGATTTTTCTTGTGCACATTTTGTTTCAATGTGCTCATCGGTGTTTTCAAATTCTATTCACATGCCCATTCTAGTCACATTCTATTTCAACATGCTCATTAATTTGTTTGAATCATATTCTACTTCAACTTGCTCAACTTTTTTTATTCATGTGCATATTCCATTTGAATTTGCTCATTGGTTCTTCTAGGTACACATTTTGTATCTAGTTGCTCAACTGCTTTTTTAGCTCGTTTTTCAAACTCTATAATAAATTTATTGAATGAATTTTTGCCGTTCTGCATATTCACTTTTTTTTTTTTTTTGCTTTTTACTTTTTGCGTTTCGAAGATCCCGATTCAAACTTTCTTTCCAGTGGCAGTGCCAAAACATTTTTTAAAAAATTAGTCTCATAAAAAAATATTAGCTCGACTTAAGGAGAGAAAGTAACCAGTTTATTTTATATTTTTGACCAGTGCAATGACTAACGATACGTATTGCAAATTCAAAAGCATTGTACGTATTGTAATTTCAAAAGCACGAAAATAGAAACGAAAATTTATTTAAAATTATATTTTTACCAATCTTCAGATTGGTTAAAGGTAAAATACAGAAATGAATTCCTTTTAACAACACAAATCAAAGTCAATATTTTTAAAACGTGAAATGTTGTCACTACCAACAGTATGTTTTGGAGAAACTAACGTCTTTGAGCAAAGAATTTCTAACCAAGGTCTCTAACTAAAATGCGCCCTATGTTCTATTATACAAACACGTTGCCTTGAGATCTTGAGAGCCATTCGTATATATCATAGGGTCCGACTGTGCAGGAGGATGTAATATGACATCTATCGCTTTAGTTTCGTAACCGTTAAAAGATGTCGTAAAATGCCCCCTCCCCTCTTGGGTGACTTTTGACTCTTTCATTCTTAGAATAGTTTGTTTTTCAAGAGTACTGATATCGCATGATTCTTGTTGAGATTCATGAAGAATTGGGAGTGGGAATAGTAGAGTGTAAAAAGGAAAGGTTTTAATAAAAATTATCCTGTTTTTCAAGATTTGATATTATATTTATAATTATTAACATTATTATTTTAGAACTAGATTTTGAGGCCCCCTTAATTTATTAGGCCCGAGGCGCACGCCTCATGCGCCTGTTTGGAAATCCGCCTCTGGCTGTGCAAGCGAATGTGATATGTATGTAGCTAAGTCGTACTTTTGGCCCTGATTGGCGCTACTTCAAAAACAAGAGACGCTCAATCGGCTTAAAATCTACTGATATATCATCAGCGGGGCTTGTCCAATAGCGAGGGCCATAAGTAACAACTACAAAAACAAAGCATAAATTATGAAAAAAAATCAAAGATTTGTCATTATTTGCTAAAACAGTACAAGACAGAACTACTAAAATGTAACACATATGAAAATGGACACATTCAAATGTAACACATATGAAAGTGGAGGACATTCAAATAGCTTCTGCCTTATCACTTGCCTTAGTTAAGTCTTATGACATAAAAGACGAGGCAAAAACTATTATTTTCATCAGGTATATATCTTTTAAGGTTCAAAAGAAGAATGTTGCTACCATATTTCTATCTCTCTCAAGGCGAACTCATGGAGAAGATGTAGAAGATACAGTGCAAAAATGCCTGAAAGGCAATGAAATCAATATAAAAGATTAAAATGAAATCTGCCTGACATATTTCAATTCATCATGTCAGAACATAATTTCTTGAACGGCCAAGCACCACGTGCTTGTGCGAGTTAAATTATATTTTTATTCAATTGTTTCTTTGAATGAGTTACTTTAGCATTGCAAACGATCCAAAAAAAAAAAAAAAAAACTTTGTCTGCTATATATTGTTTAAAAAAATATCGCATCTCCTATTTATTTCATTTTATATAATGGAATTATGTCCCCCTATCTGTGAAAAAGGAAATTCAAATATGGAACGACTTAGATGAACAAGTCAGAACAAGTTAGAAGGACTAAAATTTTGTTATTGATATTACACCAAAATTTGAATGAAGGAAGTTATTGTCTGTTCTGCGTGCGAACATGATCAAAAAAAGGGGGGGTGGAAAAAAAGAAGATAGAAACCAGATGTATGAAATTTTGGGCCAGTTGGTTAGCCAACAGTTGACTTCCTGCCAATATGTAGATTCTTGAGATTCGAATGAAATTGTTTTATCATTCCAACACGCTAGATATATGGAATTTTCTATGAAATTTTAAAGCTAAAACTGTAGTAATGGGTCGAATTTTCAACTTATTTCTTCAATAGTAAAGAGAAATATAAATTTTTATTCCAATCATTATAGAAATTGGTTGATTACTATTTGTCTTGGACTCATTGAATTATTATTTTTTAGTTATATCATCTCAATTCATATATTTCTCGAAAAAAATCGTGTTTGAAGGACAGATAAGATAGTTATTCCAATTAATAGAATTAATTATATAAAATTGCAATATTTTTAATTAAATGTATAAAATGACAGTATATTTAATTCTTTCACAAATAATGTTTTTAAATTTAAAAAAAAAACAGGAATTTAAAACAGTTTTGTTTAAATACAAAACATGGCTTTGCAGATTTTATATGAAATTCTTGTATCAAACGAAATCGAAAGTATTTAAACTGTATGATTCTTTAATTTTTCAAAAAAGTTATAAGTATACATTGCTTGCACAACTAGTCATTGATCATTAAATCTTAGAAAGAAAGATTATAAACATTTAATAATTCGTTGTAAATCGCAATCGATTCGTATTTTTTTCTAATAAAATTTTTTTGTTAATGTTCTACAACTTTTATATCCACTGATTTCCTATATTTATGTTTCATTAAAAAGTCAAAATAGATATTATATAAGAATAATCTGATCTGGAAATTATGATATGGCGATTATAATATTAAAATTCACAAATCACGATGAGTTGATCGATAGAAATAACCAAAATTAATATACACCTCTTTTACTACTAGACGTTTCAAATAAAATAAACAATGGGGATTTTGCAGGCTTTTTTTTAAAAAAAATATTTTTAAAACCGTTACAAATATGTATGTAATCTTTAAGGTACCACTGTTTTAATATATTAGCTTTTCTGTCATGTAAAAATTTTACTACATTACTATTCACTTATTTTTATCACAACTGCATTTAAGATTTTGTAAAAAAAAAAACCTTCATTTTTTAAAATTTATAAATTTTGTTTATCTATTTGTGTATGTTCTTTACATGAGACAAATTTTTTTGATAAATGTATCAAAGTTTTCGATATACTATCAATTTTTTTTATGATTTATTTAAGATTGGATGCTCCAATTTTCAATATAATTCTCGATATAGAGTTTTAGGCTTTATAGGGTTTTTATATTAAACCATATAGGGTTTTTTATCATCAGAAGATTATAAAAACTTTAGGAGATTAATTTCATGATGATAAATAAAAAATATGGGCTAGCGAAATGATAAAAAGTTTTGAAATACTAATCAATTAATTAACACAGTTAATCAATGTAATGTATTTATCTATATAAACCTCCTGCCCTCTTGAATCAGTTCCATCTATTCCGGTTTTGTAAAAATGCGATAGTTAATTGCAAAGTTAAAGAATTAGCACATTATCTTTGTTAATGACTGTACCAAATTATATCGATATATTTTTTTAAGGTTTCTATTTATCGTGTTTACTTTTTTTCGGACAACGCGAAAAACAGTTTCTTCTACTTGAATTTAATTTTTTGGGTGTAGCGAATGCGCTAGGCCCCAACTCCCAATCTTTTGGTTAGTAGTCCAGTAACATATCCTTTGGGCCAAAAGTGCACTTCGGTCCGAGGGATGTTTTCTGGCTTATATGTATAGCAATCACCACAATTTTATATCAAATGCTAAGTTTTTATCAATCTCTGGGAATGAGGTTTGTGGCGTCAACAAAACTCCGTAGGTGAAAAATAAAAATGTTATTATCTGCACGAGAATCTAAAAAAAAAAAAAAAAAAAGCGTTTAACAATGCGTTGCCATCGCATTTGCAAAAGCTCCAATTTAAAAAATAATTTAATGACTACAGCAAATAAAACCTAGAAAAATGTTATTTTGAGCATCTGATTATATGAAATGAAATAAACAGGGAATATGATGTTTTTTTAAAACAATAAATGCGACACTGTTTTTTGGATCTTTGCAACACTAAAGTGACTCATTTAATTAAACAATTAAAGTGTATAAAAATATAATTTAACTTGCACAAGCACGTAATGCTTAGGCGTTTAAGAAATGATGTACTGACATGATATATTGAAATTTGCATAGCAAATTTTATTTTAATCTTTTTTTAAATTTTCGTTGTTAGATGGCACCATTAGGCAATCTTAGTTTTTTTTTTTTGGTACGAAAAAAATTCTGTGTTTTAAAAATACCTATATACATAATCTTTATTAACTCTGAGAATCAGTGTGGGAAATTTTGACATTTCTTTTTCTTGTTACACTTGAATCTTTATTGAAAAGAATCAAATATTACAGAAGACTTATTTTGTCAGATTGTCTGATGGCCGATGGCTAGAATTAAGCGTGCTAGAGTTAAGCCTTCAGAGGCGAAAAATAAGAAGCCGGTGTTGTTTCACGGTTATTAAAACTTTAACCGTGAAATCGCTCATTCCGGAAAAAAATTTCTTTCCAGATTTATTCTTTTATTATAAAATAGCTAAAATTAATTTATTTTTGTATTTTTATTGTTTTTTCTAAACATCGAATGCCGTCTATAACTTTTACGTAATTATATATTTTTGTTTTCTAGCAGAAGAAGTTTTCGTAAATTGTTGAATTTACTTTGATGTTAGACATGAATTATGTACATCATGAACTACAACGACTTTGTGAACTTGTTCACAAAGATATGGCGAGTAAATCTCTTACAGGGGATGAAATCGAATGGAATAGTAGGGTGGAAACTTTGTTACTATATGCTTTATTTAATCTGAAACCTGTAGGTAAGTGTGTAGAAGTTAAGCGCCTTGTATTACTGTTCGTTTAATTTTATTACTTTGAAAATGTGTAAAGTGAATGAACTGCCCATCTTGTCCATCAGCCAGTCAGATCATTTCAAAGCTCATTACCTGAATGTGAAATTTCCGCATGGATGTAATGTTAATGTTTAATTTGTCATATATCTTTTGAATTTTTATGAAAAAATTACTTTCATTTCGTTTCGTTTCTTTAACTATTTCTTCTTGTTACATGATAATAAATAGGTTTAGCATGAATTTATTCATTTTCTGGTATCAAGGGCATTTGATGTATTACAGGCATATGGTATCAAAATTGTATATTAGATACAAATTATGCATATAATGTAATAGTTTTCTTTTTTGTTGTATAAATGTTTAAAAATATAGAGTTTTTTGTCATCAAAAGAGTTAATTTGCCTGTGATGATTCTGGTTTTCTTTCATACTGAACAAAGTTCCTTAATTTGGATTTAAATAGATAATTTTCTTAAAAAAACTTTGGAAAGTTATAAAACTTAAATGACCATATTTACATAACCATTATTAAGTGCAAATTATGCATATAATAAATAATAATAATTTTACTTTTGTGTTACATATATTTTTAATATAAGGTTTTCTGTCAATTTGAAAGTTAAAATTCCTATGATTTTGATTTAATTCCATATTGAATAATGTTTCTTAATATTCAGATTTTAAAGAATTTTCTATAATAAATTTTAGAATACTTATAAGACTTTATAATGTCCATATTTGCATAGATCATGTGGTATGAAACAGAATTAGTGAAGTTGTGAATTCAGATTTTTGTTCTGATTATAATTTTTGATTTCAGAAACAATTTTCTGATTAAAGTTTTTCAATTTTATATTATTCATTAATGTATGATTCTTGAATTACTGATTTGATCATTAGTTGGTTTGTAAGTAATTGAATAAAAAAGTTTAATTGAAAACTTCCTATCAATTTCTGAATTTGAGGATGAATTTAATAAAACAGTATTTTGAAAATATTGAACACAAAAACCATCTTTCTTAAATTGTGTTCATTAACTGATAAATTTGGCTTAGAATTTTAATGAATTCATTTCATTCATATAAATTATTGAATGATGATGGTAGACCTTAAATAATAGAATTGTATAGTTTCTTACTATATTTGTATATATTTGAAATAAGACATATTTGGTCTTTATTTAGCTAGTAAACCCTAAACCTAGCTTTTGACCCTTCTCTGTGAGTCGAATAAAAAAAATTATAAAGCCTTTTTTTAATGAAATTTTTTGAAAACTTCTTTAAGAAACAATGAAACAACAACAAATACTATATACTGAAAGTATTTAATGCATGTATCAGATTTTCATTCTAAAAAAATATGTATAAAGACCCACACTTGTTACTTTTGTTTAAATTTTGTTGTTTTGATTATTCTGGCATGTTCAAGAAATAAATTTGCTGCTGCTCTAAACACCCATCATTTTTCACTTAAGGCTATTCATTTTATTTATAATACTGATAGCAGATAGTAATGTACAAGTTATCATATTTCAAACACTGGATTGCTTATTTTTACATTTTGTTTTCTCAGTGAATTGGTTGTTATCTTGGAGCATCAGTGAAGTTACTTACACTCTCATTGTCCAAACAAATGTGTTGGCAAAAGTGCTTCTTATGTGATTTATGATGAGAAAAGTGATATATTGTATGTGAGCATACCAGTCCATTTAATATATTGGTTTGCTTAATAGGTTTTGAATATGAGTCTGATTTAAGTTCCTATTTATCTTTTAAAAATAAGCAAGATAAATTATTGAAGAAATTTCTACTTTAAGATGATCTATTATAAATTAGAATAGAATAACTTACTATCAGGCTCTCATAGTATTATACATTCCTGTTTTGAAAATTTTCTTTATATCCTTTGTAGAAAACTTCAAAATTAATTTACATATTGTTCACATATTTTTTGTTTGTCCCTATGCAGTACAGTTTAAATATTTCAATTAAAACAATTACTACATTTTCTGAAAACAATGTTTATTATAAACCCGTTTTAAAATCTCAAATTATGCATAATTCAATAGTTACTGGAAGTCTGAAATAAAGATTGAATATTATGTAATTATTTGTAATTTTGTTTTCTATTTGAACATTTTTGTAGGCTCAAAATAGCTTGTCATTTATATAAACTTTTGCCTTTTTTCATTCTAAAGACAATGAAAAAAAAATGCCTCCTTAAAACTTTTAAAATTCTGCTTCTTTTTGATGTTTTACTTTTAAGTTTTCATGTTAGCATATTGATGTTAAGGTGGCTTACAAATTGTGTTAACATTTCTCTCAGAACTGTTAATGAGGCTTAAGAGTTATGTATAAGTTTTTTTTTCGCTAAATATTTTGAAATATATTATTAATTTTTTTTAGGTGTCAATCGTTACTTTGCAATGTTAGGAATACATCACAAATTTAGTAATTTTCTAAATAGAGAAATAAGTTCAAAGGTCATTTGGGATCATTTAGATTCTATGTACGATATGCCAGCCTTGGTAAGCATGCCTTTTTATATTAAATAAGTATCATAAAGATGTTATAATTTATTTGTGATTTGCTCTTTAAATAATATTTTTTGTTATATAAGTGATCATTCAATGATTTTATTTTTGTACCTATTTTGGAAATTTGAGTGATATCTGATGCATTAAAATAATTCAAATATGGGGTGCATTAAAATAATTCAAATATGTATGCTTAAATTACAAATGCTACTTTTTTTCGAATATTACTTTTGAAAATGAATGTTTTATCTATATGATTTTTTTCCCATCTTAGCTTTTCAAGCAGTTAAAACTTCATTTAAAGTGCTGATCAGTTTTGCTTTGTGCAATCATTTATTATTTATCACTGAAAATGAAATAGGTATATACGCATTAGACCGTCATAATACTAACCATGCCAAATTTCATTTTGGTGGCCAAAATTCTTTAATGCTTTGGAATAGGGGGCAAAGCAATTTTGGCGTATAGGCGACCGTTTTTTGATTTGGTCAAAAATGATTGATGCCTTAATATGTAAGTACCATGAAATATTTGTTTTCATTTGGGGTGGATAGAAAGAATTCTGTTTGTTTGTTTTTTAAATTTGTAGTTGTTGATAAAAGAATTTCCTGTAAATGCTTTTTTTTATTAAAATAATTCTTATTAAAAAAATTTTGAAAACTTTTTATATTATTATATATTATTTGATTTCAAAATAGTTTTAAATTTTAGACTTGTTATTGTAATTACAATTTATTTTTTAGAGTGTAATTCTTTAATATTTATTTCAGCATGAATCTGAAATCATACCATTTCCAAATGAAGAAGTAGACTTTGAATTATCTGAAGATTTCAGTGATTTAGTGAAAGAAAAATTTGGGGTTCCTTTACATGTTCCTGCAAGTGAAAATGAAACCCCCAAAAATGGCTCTAGTATTAAAACTGTAAAGAAACCAAATATATCTAAATTGAAACAAAATTCAACACCCGTTATCTCAAAAAATACATTTGCAACACCAGCATCTGTCAAGTCTAGCAAAAATCACAGTGACTCACGTCCTCCCAGTGCTGAATCTGTAAAAGTAAAGCAAGAAATTCCATTTCCTTCCAAAGTTAATAAAGTCAAGCGGTCTTCAAGTCCTTTTACTCATGGGAAAAGCACAAAATCAGAAACTATTTCTATTAAAGAAGAACCTGTGGATACTCCAGTTTCTAAAAAGATTAATAAATTGGAAACTAATAATTCTTTAAGTGCAAAGAAAGTTCCCAAATCTGAAAACAATTCCAACTCTTCTAAGAAATCTATCAAACAAGAATCCAGCACAAATTCTGTTCGACCAGGAAAGCCAGAGACTCCTGATACTGTAAATAAGAAAGCAAAAAATGAAAAAGAGCTTTCAAAGAAAGGTAGAGCTTCCACTCCTGTAGAAAATTCTGTTGCTAAAAAGTCTTCAAAATTAGATAGTAAGAAGACAGACTTGGACAATAAGAAGCCTAATGATGTATCAAGCAAGCCAAAAACTGACAAAAATTCAAGCATTTCCAGTAAAGGATCAAAAACTGAAGAAAATGAATCATCTGGTAATATCTTTGATTTATTTTGTATAATAATTATATTCTTACATAATTAATATCCTCATTAATTCTCCCAAATGCAGAATTATTGTTATAAATTATCTTTGAGGTTTTGAAAATGAACTTTGAATGCTTCACTCTGTTTCTTTACTCTAAAGGACATTAAAACAATGAATTTGAAGAAAATATACGAATAAATTTGTGTAATTCATTATTAAATTTATAGGGAAATGAATAACAGCCAGTTTGACTATTTGAAGACTTATGATATTATGAATTATTTACTGCTGTAGTGGGGAAGGGGTTCTTTTAACTTTCTTAGTAAGTCTGATTGCAACATTTTCAGAACACTAGAGTTGTAGTTTATTAGGATAATAAAAAGCATTATGAATATATGCTTTCATAAAATAAAAGTAAGGTATTGAATTTTTGTTGTTTTGCATTTAAAAGATTTCAAAGGAGATCTAAGGATACAAATGGTACAATTATGGGTGTTTTTCCCATTAGAAAGATTCAGGCGAAAAATTGCCAAATAATGTAGAATTTTGTGTAATTTCTTCGCTGATTTTTCGCTTGTGCCTGGCTAACTAAAAAGTACCCAATAATGGTTTTCCATAAAATTAGCATTCTAATTTCAAAAAGCCATATTTTTTTTCTAGTTAAATACACGGAAGATTAGGAAAACTTATATATTTTCTTATTGTGTACTTTTTGTTTAATATCTAATCGAAAGGCTAAATATTAAAATCATAATTCATATTGAGTAACATAAGACTATAAGCTAGGAATTGCATTGAAGGCTAGAAATGTCAGCATTCATCTTTTCCTTTTTATTTGAGAAAGGGAACTGACAATAAAAAATGTCTTAGTAGAAAAAAAGCTTAATATATTCTCAATTTGTAAAATATATGTTTAATATATAAATTAATTTTAGAACTATTTATTTGCATCTCAGTTAAAATTATACAATAAGATATTTCCTTATATCTTTCTTTTACCAATGATTTATAAAAATAGAATTATATAGAAATACCATTTCTTGGAATTATGTTTGCATAACATTTTGTTATTAAGAATTCTGCTCTTGGAGGATTCGCTAATCAAGCGTTAGCTCTTAAAGGAAAAATTGAAGTACTTTTATAGGTGTTTGTAACTTGCTAAAATTAAATTTTAAAATGTTGTTGTTTTACCATGTTAATAAATTATAAATATTTATTAAACCAGCAGTGATTAAAAAAATGTATTACATCATTGATAAGCACAGCTGTACTTTTCTGTTAGCTAGGTACCAGCAAAAATTCTCCTCAGAAATTTGGGAGAATTCCACTTTATTTGGCAATTTCCTTTAAAATCTCTGCAATCTCTTTAAAAGCTCTGTTTTTCTGTTGGTGCCCAGCTTTGGAAACATACCAACACAGCGTTTCTTATTGTGTACTTTCTTATTTTTTCTATGAATTTTTTTTAAATATTTGTGCATTTATTACCATGCCAATATACCTTATATTTAAACTTTAAGTCCAATCGAGCTTAAAGATTATTATTGAAATAAAAATTCAAAATTATAAAATTAAATTTTTTTTCTTCTCCTTGTTAAGTTTGAAATCCCCCAGACCTAAGTATAGCTTAAAACCAGTATATTAATTTTACTAATTAAATCAAATAAAATCATTTATAAAGATCAAATTTAAAAGAAACCAATTTGATTTTATGATGCATTGAATTTAGTCTTCTGTCAATAATGCAATAAAAAGGGTAGTGTTCTTTAAATATTGCTGGAAATGTATGTCGTATATAATTGAAGGTTAATCTTATCCTTTTTGTTCTTAATTTTGGAAATAGACTTCAAAAATAAATAAAGCATGAACATTTTAGAATTTATTAAAGATATATTTTTATCAAAATATCTTCCAAGTTTGATATTTTGTAATTAATAATAGGTCATACAGAAATATCTGATTTATATTGATAATTCCATTTTTTAAAAATGTTTATTTGATTAGGATTAAGAAAATCTATAACAAAAGCATCAGCATCAGTTGTGGTAGATTCCTCTGACAAAAAAAGAAAACGCCAGAAAACAGAAGAATTGTCTAAGAAAGCTGCTCCTCCAACCAAACGACGACGGACTTAAGGATCACTTTAAATTTTGTTGAAATTATCATTAGTCATTTCTTTATGCATCTATACATTTCTCTATATCATTTTTGTTCCATCTGTACATTTCTCTATGAAATTTTCTTTTTCTACATTTCGACTTACTTTAAAAACTAATAGTCTTGACTTACTGTTTTGGTTGATATGAAAAATTAATTTTTTAAATGCATTTTTTAGTTTGAAATATTATTTTTTAAATCACAGAACATGTGTTTAAAATGTTCTATATATATACTTGTGATTTTAAAAAATGATATGAATTGAACTTGGACATTGTATATTGATTGAATAATCAATAATGTAAGGAAGTTTGAACATCTTTCAAAGAAGATATAAAACAACAAATTTTCTGAAATGCCTTCTTGAAAACTTACAGGATAATGATAGCACAATATATTTAATTAAATTTTAATAACTGTCATAAACGATGAATTTCAATGTTATATTTATTTATTAATTTATTGTACTAAAGATATCCTTGTTTTCGCATTGTAAGTTCTTATTTTATAACAAATTTTCGCCTTTAAACTAAAAAAATATATTTCAGTTAAGATATCAAGCAAGTTTATTTTCTTACTATAAAATTATACTCAGTAGAGCAATATCTAGCCTTATTTGAATTATAAGTTACCGAAATATTTGTAGTTTCAGATATCAATTTAAAGTTTTTAGTCTTTGGCATGTAAATGAATCATGTTTCATTAATGAAATAAATAAAAATATTTTATTAATAAATCAATTTTTTTATTTTATATTTTGCAGTGTATTATGAGTAAATTTAGATGTTAACTCTGCAATCTTGTTTATCCAAATTGCATAAGTTTGATTTTACAAGGTATATATAAGCCACAAAAAATAAGTTACATCAAATAAATTTATAAGATTTAAGCTGGTTTCTTTTAATGAATTAAACTACTTAAAGTGGTATTTAATATAAAATTACATGTTGATATATGTTTATTATATTCAATTTTAACTGTGAAATATGTTAAAACGTAAGTTATGAAATAAATGATAAATATGATTAATGTTCTTTTTAAAGCAATAAAATTGTTAAATCCTAAGAATTTGTTTAACAAAATTTTATACATGAAAAATAATAAAATATGGTTGTATACTTTTTTTTTCTTTTAATTTTCCATCCTAATACACATTCAATTATTCTTGATTTTATTTTTCAGTTCTTTAGCTGTTTATTCTATTAAATCTTGTTTTTATTTCCTTAAATGATTTACTGTTTATATAAAAAAAATTACCACCCTTAAACTGGGCTTCAAATATATATATATATTTAAATTCCCAGATTTTTTTTGGTTACTATGATTAACTGATTGTGAATCATAATTATGGTAATGTAAATAAACATAGCAATAATTGACAAGGATTATGATTTACTGTTAGTACGAACATTTTGTTTTTCTTTTAACTGTTCTTCATATGTATTTTTTAAATTCCTGGATTTTTTTTGTTTGTTTATTTTAAGATGTTATTCAATCAGGCATTGTGAATTACCAGTTAAAAAAAGACTTAAATATTAAGTTAATAACAATTAGTAACATTTCCCACATATAAATGTATTTGATATTTTCACTGGATACATTGGCAGTGTATATAAACATAGTAACTAGAAGTATATAAAATAATTTTAATTATAAACATGTATGACAAGAGGCATTTAAACCTGCATATTTGTTTTCATCATGTAGCATCTTTGGAAGGGTGGGGGAAAGGCATATTCATGGTTTGTTTTAAATTTCATTCAGATTTACTGTTTTTATGTCAATCCTCATGCTATATATTATGCATCTAGTTTATTGAATTTTTTAGCTGTATTAATTCGCATATTCAAAATTTTTTTTTTTAACTTTCTGTTTGCTTTTTTTATATTGTAATTTTATGCATACTTTAAATGTAAAAAACACAAATAGTAGGTTGCACAGATATATAATAATAATTTTTTTTGAAAAAAGCTAGAATTTCATAAAAAGCAAAATATATTTTCAAATCATTATGGAAATATAACCATGAATATTACATAATTCATTGAAATATCAATAATTATTAACCCCTTATTAATAAAGTGTTGAAAAAAATTTGTGTCACGGTAGAAATAGCTTTATTTAATTATTCAGTAAGCCATATTAAGAGAAAAAAATGAAAAAGTTATATATATATATTACGGAACCATATATGTGCTCATATGCATTGAGACAAAAACCATTACGGTTGAAAAGCGGAAAAATTTGTATATTGCCTCCATGGGAAAATTTTTTTTTGGTAAAGAAGTACTTATGTTTAACTATGTTACTGTTTTTTTTAAAAATGAATCACTCACACTTCAATTCTGCCTTTTCACCCACTTGCACAAAAGTGAGGTCATTTCTAAATGTCGTAAAATCATAGTCAATTTTTTTTTTTTTTTGCATTTTATTATTGTTAAATATATGTTTGAATTATTTTATAATTCTTAGTTTGGAAATAAAGTTGTATCAAAACTGCAATACCATATATGGGCCCATATACAGTATGGATATATTGGAATATAAATTGTACACGAAGTAAACTTTTATTCTCATTCCTCATAAGCAATTTGAGTTTTTTTTAATTAAGTAAATGTATTAAGAAATTTTAGATTTATATTTTATACAGAGTAATTGCAAAAATCATCGAGACAGTAGCAGATTGCGCTAGATCCAAACTTGCAATCAGAGGGGCTGTAGCCGAGTAAAATGACCATTAAGCAAAAGTGACACTTCAAGGGTTGTTATCTGGCTTATAAAGCTTTCACCACATCATATCCAATTTTAGATATTTTTAATTAGTACTATAATCAATTTTATGGATATATTTTTTTTGTCCCATCTGATCCATTAAATCTATACCAGCTGACTTGAAAGTGTTGCATTAAATAAAATAGAATGAATAATAATAAAAAATTAAAGCAAAATATAAATTTGAACTATTTCTTAATTGAAGTAACCAAATTGCCTCTTTAACATAAAATGTCTTCTACTTTATTTACTAAATTTTAGCTGAAATTAAAGGATGCTATTCTTAAATAAGAGAATTTCACTCATCTTTTGGACTAAAAATTGCTTATATATATTTAGGTAAAAATAATAAAGTATTTTTTCAATTCATTAATTACTATCAGAAATGGAGTACAAATACTTTTGTCTTCAAAAATAAGTTCAAGATTCCATTTGAGATTATTATTAATTATTTAATAGTAAGTATTTCGTGCATGTAGAATAACAAAATTTTTGCAGCACAATATTTTGCCATTATTAATTTGAAGATAAAATCTCTAACTTTTATGATTTGCCATTATGGAAACTATGATTTATCTCAGTCATAACGCATGTTTATTTTGATATAAACAGATAGTTTAGATTAAACAATTTTTAGATTACTTTTATGACATATGTTATAGGCTAATTGAAAAAGGTGAGATTCTGCAAAGAGTCAATCACTTTGAAATAAGCAAATTTTCACTAGTCAGGTATATTGTAGAAAATGATGCTTTTAATAATTATAAAAAGGTTTTTTTTAAAATTAACCCATGACTTGTATACTTGTGGCAATCTTAATCAGAACAAATCATTGCATTGATTAACAGTACATCAAATTTTAATTTATCATAAAAAGAAAAGTAATTAAAAAACTATAACAGGCAACAATTGAATTTTTTTAACCATTGTTAAAAAATTTTAAATCTTAACTTCAGCAAATAATCCATCACTATTAATTTCATTTCAGTCAAATTCAATTTTTAAAAAAAAGTATGAATTGAAAATCTTTTACTTCAGTTGAAATATGCTGATACACCAGAACAGAAGGATGTAAAAGTGTAAAAACTTATCAAAGAAGAAATTTTTTTATTTGTACATTCTATACAATGTTTGAGACAATAAGTTATAATAATTTGATACCTCGGGTATTTTGAACATTGATAGCCTGGGCTATCTGCTTTTTCTTTTCATTCTTAAATGCAAGCTTATTTTCTTTCTTCAGTTTCCTACTTTCCTGAAAGAGGTATAACAAACAGGTAAACTCTTTAATATATTTATACATTGCAAAATTATGTATACTATCCTAAAGATCTCAACTAATCAAACAAAAAAATGTTTTTAATAAGGTTATAGTTTTACAATCTGTTAGGACAGTACAAAAAAAAAATCTAAATTGTCATATTTAAATCTGTCATATAATTTAAAAAGTAATCTTATTTTTATGTAAGATATTTTTTTATTTTTGAGGTAATAAGACTACTACTAAACTTTACTCATAATTCTGAATTATATTAATACACTGTTTTAAAGCAAAATAAGAGCAATTTTAGGATGGCTTTTCTAATTTTAAAATGAGGTCAAATGATGAGAATGCCTGAATAGCAGTTACAACTTCTGTATCACATTAGTAAGAGGGCATTTGGTTCAAATGAATTTAAATGAGAACCAATTCTGCTTACATAGTGTTTAAATTTCCAACTAATAACCATGAAGTTATTTTCAGGTAAGCTTACCTTACTGTCTTAAAATCCTCTTTGAAATTAGAAGAAATATTTTATTTTTTCTACAAATCAAGTAACTTGAAATATATACTAAAATTTTTACATTGGTCAATAAGCACCATGTTAAAATAATGTCTAGGAATGAGTTTGAACCTCCCAAAACAGGACAGAATGGTGGAAAGTTAAAAGTTTTCACAACTTATGTCTTTCTGATCAGGCTCTTTTATGAGAAGAAAAGGAATAAACATATTCAGAAACAACACTTAAAATTAAATCAGAATTAAACCATTCCTTTCCAATTTCCCAAAATGATTAGACAGCTTAAGGTAGCTCCGCAACGAAAATAAAAAGATTTCAATCAAAATATGTTATTAGCTCAAATGCCAAATAAATATATTCATAAAAATATCTAATTACAATGAATTATAAAATATCAGGAATAAAATACACATTTACAGGTAATTATTAAAAATACATATTAAATAAATAGAAAAATGAATAATTAATTCCTTACTATGCATTAGGATATTTATTATTCCTAATTATTATTTATCATAACATTATAAAATATCTTATTTAGCAATTTTTCATTATATATTTAAAATAATGAAAAATATATTTTGCAATATTGTTAAAATAAATTCTAATCTAATCTAAACTTTAACCAACCAGATTAATTTAAAAATTTGCTGAAATTTGAAATTGGGTAATCATTGGAACTTATCAGCATTGACTAGAGCTGCAAAATCCATATGTTTGCTCATATCAACATGCACAGAAAAGTAGATTTTGCCCTCTACTGGATGCAAGATTTAAGAAATTATAATTATTAGATTTTTTAAAAACATTAAACACAGTAGCTTTTAGATATGTAAAGGATATTAGAGTATTTTTCAAAATCTTAACACATCCATAGAAATGTAAAATCAATTAAATAACAGAAAATCAGGGAAAAAAGTTTGTTGAATATGATATATGTATTTATAATTTTTGTACTTATCATATTTAGTAAACAAATGTATTTATTTTTTACACATGAGTTCATTTTTGGCTTGTAAAATCTCTTCATAAAGCACAAGTACTGTTCATGTCTAAAAAAAATAATTAATGTGCTAAGAATGAAATAAGATGTTATAGACTTGGTTTCTAATAAGCAGATTGCCATGTTTAAAGTTTATGACTTATTAAACATATGTCTATCATATACTTTAATCATATTAAATTATATACATTTTTTTACATATGAAATCTTCAGTTAGATATTACAATAATGCAATCTAAGCCATTAAGAACCAACAAGATTGTAAAAGCACTTGGTGCATATATTCTTTGGAGCCATTTATTTTAATGCAGGAAAGTTGTAAGACTTCGAAAGGAATGTCTACTTCTTGTGTGATCTGACCATAAGTCATAAAGATGAGACTTGGTTAAAAACAGATATAAAATGGAATTAATTAAGATGAAAAATACTATCTTACCCTCTTTGCTTCCTTGAATAAGTTTTTCCTTTCTCTTCTCTGTTCTGGTGTTTCATCTTTGGGTCGTATATTACAGCTTGTAGCAATAGAAAAATTATCTTCTTCATCACTGTTTTCCTCTTCTTCTGAGGAGCTCTCTAACTGCTTTAGCTTACTCTTTGTCAAAGTTTTCTTAAGAGGATTGTGAGGAATTCT
The DNA here is from genome assembly GCA_026289955.1 of Argiope argentata. Classification (NCBI taxonomy): domain Eukaryota; kingdom Metazoa; phylum Arthropoda; class Arachnida; order Araneae; family Araneidae; genus Argiope; species Argiope argentata. The sequence continues at coordinate 180,504 of JAOUZG010037308.1, forward strand.
TATTTTCTTAATCTGAAAGTAAAGCAGGAGAAAAGTTAAAGTGTTAATATTTTTTTCAAAAACATTAGAAGGGGAAATTTTTTTAAATTCAATATAAAAAGATGATTTTCATCAAAGATCTATAAGTATTTTTTAAGATATTATGAATATTTTTTTTGCATGTTACATTTTGAGTATAAAATTTAAGCACAGTGGTAAATTATATAAGAAGCATGGCTTTTTAAAAAATTGTTTGTCACTGCAAATTACAACTTTAAGAATTTAAACAAGCTTTGAAAACATCACATACTAGAATCCTATTTTATTTATTCATTTCATAAGTGATCCCCCTTAAACATATAATCTATAACTCTAAGAGTGATTTATTCCCATATTGTATATTCTTAAATAAAAACCTCTAATCATAATCCTTATCTGTATCATATGTTTTACGTATACATTAAGATAATTGTAATCAAATTTCCCAAAATTTAATCAACAGTGATTAGGAAAAAAATCTCTTTATACCAAGAGACAGAAGGAAAAAAAATATACAATAATCTCTTAAAAGCATGTTAACTAATGTTTCATTTCCTAAGAAATAAATGAAATGAAGTTTTTTTAATACAACACAAGGATTTTATTTTTAACATTTACTATGTTTGGGAATTCAATTGTTTTTATAGGTATAGGATTATTCCCTAGATTCATATAAAATGCAATGAAACATTTTCGAGTATATTTCTGATTTGTTAGGAAGAAGGAAATTAGCAAAAAACGGCATATAAAGCTCTTAAGAAATTTCTCACTGAAGATCTTTATTCACATGAACATATTTTTCAGAAATATTAGTATACAGAGTATCTTTTAGGCCATCAACATCCCAATATTTTTTGTTTAAAAATTGTTTTTAGTTGTCATTTTGAGTTATGGGGAAATGATATAAGCTTATATTATTCATAAAAGTCTCATAAATTCCTCTTCTTCCCAAAACAGGTTTTAATTCTAAATTTTGAAAAACTGACAACAGTTTGATAGATGAGTTTTTAATGAAGAACAAGCAAAATATGCAAAATTAATTATTGACAATAGGATACAAAATTTTCTAGTTTAAGAACACATTTTAACCATAAAGAAACTGAAGCAAATTTTCTTTTACTTTGAAAAATAGAAATATTAATCATTACAATATTTTAAAATAGAACTGATGAATTCAGACAACAAAATCATCAATCTCCAAACAAAAGTGAAGTAGACAAAGAAGCAATCCAACAAATGAAGGGTAGGAGAAACCCCCCCCCCCCCTACCAGGTAAGATTCAAAATTATTCTATTGTCAAAAAGAGTTTAATTTAATTTGAAATTATTTAATCCCTTAATTATTATTCACATACATATATATTGTAAAATCTTTGAATTAATTTCACAATTGAGTATAAATACCTTAAAAAGCAACAACAAAAATTTCTTTTAATTTGTTGATAGAATTAGATATAAACATCTTTGACAATAAACATATCTTGAGAAGGATATGCTTGAATTATGCCCTTAAAATAAGGATCATAATTGTTACTGTAAGCATGACAGTATAATTTTGAGGGCATTAAAAAATGAATCACATTCGATTATATTAGCAATTATGAGACTTGCAAGCAACATTTAAGGATACAAAAGTATAATAAGAAATACAGCTTGCATTTTCTCTTTTGTGGGTTCAGAGGACTGCATATTTGGATTTCATGACTTTAGTTTGTTGATTCAGAAATTTATAAATATAAATATTAAAATAAAGCAATGGAGAATAATTTCCACCTAAATAGTTAAGCAGACATTGGAGAGTTTAGAAACTCTTTGATGAAAACTGGAAAGGTTTAAAACTTTGAAGACATACAGATTCACAGAGTTTAATGAGCTCATGAAGTAGGAAAACAGACCAAAAATTTATCAACTATAATGCTATTTTTTTTACTATGATAAGATACAATTTTGGTTTGTAAATGGGATCAAAGATGATAGCAAATAATAAGTGATGAACAAACAGATGGTAATCAGAGAGTAAGAGTAGCTTGAAAGTAGGCAATGTGAAAAATTCGAATTACCAAATTTTTTTAATGTATAAATATAATAATTATTTTATTTTATTTTGCACAAGGTCATAAGTATTATACTTATGAAGGTCTCAAATTTGAAATTAAATAAAAATGAAAAAGAACAGATGTTAAATAAAAATTTATTAAATAGCATGAAATTTTCAATAAAATTAATTTTTTTAAAAATTCTAAACTGTAATTTTAAAAAATTTAATACACAAAAATTAAGAAACCAAAATAAAAAAATACTATTAAATTCAATTTTTAATCCAAGAACTATCATAGCTAGAAAGGCAACACAAAGAAAATATGTTATATTTTAAAAGCTAAACAGAAATGAAATGGGGTCATAAATATATTTCGTTATTCATTTTTGCTATGCAAAATAACTTCATTCTTCTAAGTTGAAGGAAAATGACAAAGTTTCAGTATTATGCATGTTTAATTAATTCACAAAGCCTTAATTGATTATTGAGTAATTATCAAGTTATCAATATAAAAATAATAACTTACTTTGGATTCTTCTTTTATTACTGTTGGACGATTATATATGTTGCTATAAGTACCTGCCAGAAAATTTAACACATGAAAAACATAATGAAGAAATTTTTTTTCATATAAAACGAAATAAATTAAAAGAATTTAGATTGATGATAAACATTAAAAAAAATACATGAGTACCTTTCCTTTCTCTAACAATTTTGATTTTTAACTGATACACTTGTTATAAGCCTCTTTAATTATACACTTGTTATAATTAAATGCCTCAACAGTTAATTGCAGCCACTAAGTGAAACATAACTCATTTAAAATTCTTCTAATTTTTTTTTTTTGTTATGATGATAAACAATAATTCTGTTTAGTGCAAAGGAGTTTATAAATTAATAGTTTCATTTTATACAAATTTTAAATCAGCTAAAACAATTTTTTTTATACATCTTTCTCTGAGTACCTTTTTGAGTAAAATTAGCTTATGGACAGAATATGAAGAAAAATGAAAATTTTTTCTAACATCATTTCACATGGGTTTAAGAGCTCCTAAAATTAATTTCTAAATTTTTTAATCCTTTGAACATTCTATAAATATGTTACATTTCAATTTATTTATTTATTTGGTTCAGTGGCATAACAGCAAAGATTTGCACTAAATATATAATGTGAATCTAAAAATCTAAAAGATCAAAATATTATCCATCATTAGAAATAATTTAGGTAATTGGAAACATTTTTGACAGA